>JAODUP010000131.1:377500-552500 GCA_025642065.1 Paralvinella palmiformis
TATTGATGATTATAAACATAATACTTTGCACTGAAACTGAAGCAAGTAAATGCTTCAGTAAAGTATTTATTAAAAACATATTAATGATAACAATTAAGGTATGCAGATTAAATTCTTAAATGGTGTTTTGTGCAATAGCATTAATATAAAACTATGTGTTATAAGGTTAGTTAACATTCACATTTATAAAAATAGCTGAAGTATCATTATTCAAGGTAACAATTACTACGTCTTCCATTCCAATTAGTATTATGTATTATATTGTGCAATTATATCTGTATGGTGATAACAGAATTAACGAAGCCAGAAAATGTTATTACAGTTAAGGATATTCATGTGTATGTCCTATAGTGTGTCATTCAATTTCATATGTTTCTGCATACAATAAGTTATAATATATATTGGCATTGAGACTGTTAGGGAAATGGATGAAGAACTGGATCTTACTGCGTGTTATAGTCAGTTCCATTTGTTATTGTTAGAGTTCTCTGGTAAACGCATGGTGGGGTGGGATTTGTTGTATGGACAATACAGGGAATTACCACATCTGTCTAGTAAATAGTGGAGTAGAAATTGCCACATGGGAAATACTGGGATTTACCATATATTATCCACTACTTCATGATGAGGCAGATACCAGAAACACTGGTAAATACTCTATACGATGTCAGTATTACTAACTGCGTAATTTGTTGTGTGTTGGGAATCCTATAACTTCCTAGCTCGGGTGTTTAATTATAACTGCTGAGGAATGTCGAGGGTTCAGACAATTAGAACATTTAATCATCTACAAAACAATATTTACACAAACATACTGCGTACTAATCTAAACGCACATACACCAAGGTCATGCACTACCAGTATATATAATCTTTACCGTGGTTATAATGATAACATGTGACAAGTTCAGCAAGTTTACAGAGTCCTAATCTGATGTGAAGCCAAAAGTGTATTTCGTTAATGCTGCACTTATTGGAAGGTATAACCATTTCAATACTAAGATAGAAGGTCCCTGAATGAATGCATGTTCTGATGGTAAAATATAGGAACACCTACGTACAGGACCATTAACTTTAATTTTTAACATTTATTGGTAATTAGCAGTATTCCCAAATAATTAGTTGTATTTCGTTTTGACTGTTCCGGAAAATATGTTTATTTCCTGGGTAACTGACAATCCTGATTATTATTATAGTAATAATGACTGCCAGAATGTTGCTTTTTAACAAGATTTGCTCCAGATGGTTTATACTATCATGAATAATTAACATATACACTGGCTTAGGTAAGATGTACATGGTAATTTCACACACACACACACACACACACACACACAAGAGAGAGAGAGAGAGAGAGAGACGAAATTTGTTTATTTACCAATCTTAGGTTTTGCATCTGATATTCTTCCAACTTTTGATAAGATTCTTTTACCTCACGAGCATACTGAAAGAGAATAATTCAACAACTAAATTAAACATAATTTAATCTTCTACTTGACAAGACATAATATTTTCTATCACAGTCTACTCAGCAGAGTTAACACAGTTAATTAACACACTAAATGTTTAATCATAATTAAACGATCATTCCGACAACCTCAGTTGGAATTTATATCCAGGAAAGGGTTATAACCAATTGGAAGAAATTATTTTCCGTGGTTTGTTAAGACAGCTTGTCCCTAAAGCTGATTGTTATGGGAACAAGTTTTACTCAAACACGACATAATATCAGCTCATTAATCCTCAAATATATCTGAACAATGTGTGTGTGTGTGTGTGTGAATACACAGAAACATCAAATTAAGAATGTTCATGACCAAATAATCATCACACAGATTGTTTTGCTAGGTATATATCCCGTGCCTGTGCCAAGTTCAAACATATAAACTAAGATTTTAGAACAAGGAGTGTGGATTGTAACAAAAGGGCACATCATTATAAAGTATATCTAACTACTAAGAAAGACCCATTTAAGTTCACATATTAAACATTTATTTACTGAAACTTCAGGAAGTGCACCAACTAATACAGTTATTTAAATCCATTTTTACAATTTTACATCAGTACTCTAAGACAATATACAATAAAGAATTAACCCAGAATTAGAGCTAATAATAGATACTGTCAAAATGTTTTGGCTTTATGTATATTTTTTTAGTTCATATCCCTAAAGATTACATTTTTTGGGGCTATCGTTAATTCAGATAGCCATGCATGCAGGCATTTACTATTTTTCAGGCATCTCCATTAGGGATCTGCAACAGTATTTGTTTTTAGCAGAAGCCAGCAATCTAATGCTACCTCGGCTTACATGGGAGTTTATAAACTATCACTCACTTACTTTTGTTACATATGAACTAGAAGTAGAGGAGTGCATATTATAATACATGAATATACTTGGCCAAGAATACAATATTGTTGCAACTATTCAGTAAATATGTTGAATTTTATAATAGCAAAAACCCAAACCAAATTATATTTAGTCATCATCTGATATCATTTGCTTCACAATTTTATATTTGTAATCATACATCAGTATTATGTCTAATGAGAGATACTGTTTACTTTGAGAAGATGAGATGAATTAGCTGCTCAATGTTTATACCAGAACTCGGCTAATTACAGGCATACATGATATTGTTGTTTTGATTATAAATATGAGATATGATTAGAGGCCAAATAGTCAGTCGGAGAACAAAGAGAACGTGTCAGGATCAAGGAACAAAACAGGAATAACATTATTACACTTATATAACCCCTAGCTAATTATAATACACTGTATATAGCTGTAAGAGCCTAATATGTAATATCAAGTTGTTAAAGGCAGCTGGCATATTAATATCAAAACTATTGTGAAAACATAAAAGAGTGTTTGGTTTAGGATGTCAGCATTTCTGTCATATTTAATAATTAATTTGTTTTTAAACTTTCCTCGGCAAAAGATGTTAAGCTGTTTCTGGTGAGACAGTTATATGCAATTCACTTGAGTTTTTACATCTTTATAAAACCTATATTTACTATATTAAACATCATACGACGCTCATTCACTGCCAATGTAAATGAAACTCCAAATACTTTAACTTAACTTAATTTAATGGATAACAATAATTTACTACTATAAATATTTTAAGCCTATATCTAATCTATAACTATTTTTCCCCAGTACAGAAACAATTGTGCTGTTTCTTGAATGTGGGAATGTTGTCTTCATATGATGCCGGTTTTTATTTTGGTCAGCTACTCATATACAACTCAGAGTGAAGTGAAACCAGTAAGTAGACTCAGAGGCAAGTGAGGGTATTGAAACCGTCAATAGACAATTTCCGCGACGACTGCGCCATCTAGCGAACTTCCGTTTGCGGGTCGCGTTTCACCGGGCTCGCTGAACCATTCTTAATCGTGAGATCAGTCACAATATTTTCATATGTAACATGTCTATTGCAGTTCCCAACATGATGATTTATTTTCAATAATATGTAATTTTTCAGGCAAAAATATACTGTCGATTTTCCAATAGAAATAATCTTATCTATTAGTAAAAATAATTCTATGTTATATTTAACAAAAATGAAACTACTACAAGAACTTCTAGATCGATCTGGTTCTGTGATTCCATCAAAACGTAAATTTACAAACAATTAGTGAATTACACTTCTTGTTCCATGCTACTACATGGCTTCACTGACCCGCAAACCACAGTAGATGTGGACTGCGCATGCGTCGCGGAAATTGTCTATTGAGTGTACTAGCTGAGATACAGAGTATATAATAATAACAATTATTATTATTAAAAACAGTCAGCTATAGACTGTTTAAACAGCAATAAATGGGAGCAGTCAAATTCAAAAGCTGAGAAAAACCGACAATAATCCTGACAACTAAGCTGCTTTATCTCCAGTAGAAGACACATACAGGTACCTTTCCCCGGGGAGCTACTGTTACCTGTATAAACTCTACCAGTTTCTGCTACACGTTAATGAGGCTAAAAAAACCCCAGTCTCTGGTGGCTCATCCATTATCAGTGAGATCTGTGTAATGTAACACCTAGAGCAGGTAAACAGCAGTTCGCTGGGCTGAGTGAAGACAATAATATACTGTATAACTAGACTTCTACAAGGTCACCCACTTGGTTTTTTATGATGAAACAAAGTCACCAACATGTTCATAGTTTGACACCCAAGTATGTTGTTATGGGAAAGAAACTGTCATAAGAAACCATGATTGGAATCAATTTAGTTGGTCTTTCAATACAGTAGGTTTAAAAGAGGTCAAAAGAAAATGGGTAAATTGGAATTATCACATTCCGACAGACTCCTGGAACAGGTGATCTCTTTATTTAATTGGATATCTTTCTTAAGAAACCATCCACGTATATCTTATTTAAATGATTACCTGCATAAATTAAAGACATAACATATCAAATGACGTGATACGCTGTCATAATAGGTACAGTGGGAACCCGGTATAATTACAGTCTAGAAGACCATATTTTGTTTCACATCCATAGAACATGGTTCGGTGCTGACCCTAGACTGGTGGACTCCATGACAACTGTGGAACTTTATCAGCTGGTGATCACAATAGATATAATTATAAAACACAGTTGTGGATCCCACTAGCCATGTCATAGCAGCTTCAGTAGCACTGGCATAGATCACTGGACTGCAAAGCTCCAGGTTGCGGGTTCGAATCAAACTGATATCTGTGTTTGTGGGATGTTTCCCTAATAACTTGCCCTTCAGCCATACATTCCAAGTGTTGTCAGTCACTTGTCCACATTTTATACCGTAAAAATCTTAATGTAGCTAACATAATAAGAAAATCCCCACGGATTGCACACTCCATTAACAAGCCAGCAGTAACACTTACCTGTAGCTCTTTCTGGTCAAATCCATACTTAGATTTGGCCTTTTTCCTGTGCCTTTTCAAGGCATTCTGTGCCTTATCGTAGACTGTCTGGTGGAACTTGTGTCCGGCTGAGTACTTCTTGTGAATGAGCTGGAAGGAGAGAGAGAGCCAAGTGATTTTGTACAGAGTGGCTTAGAGGAGGTAAAACACCTGTATTATGGGACCACCTCCATCTTAGTATGGGGACATCTCAGCAGGTAGATGAAGTAGTCATAGTGCAGTAGTGTACTATTAATGTTGTTCAATGAGTGATTTACTGATATAGCCATAGTGTTGTTCAATGAGTGATTTACTGATATAGCCATAGTGTTGTTCAATGAGTGATTTACTGATATAGCCATAGTGTTGTTCAATGAGTGATTTACTGATATAGCCATAGTGTTGTTCAATGAGTGATTTACTGATATAGCCATAGTGTTGTTCAATGAGTGATTTACTGATATAGCCATAGCTAATTGATGGTGATGATAATTTGGCAAAGGTGGTATGGTGATAGTGATGATGAAGAAGAATAAGATAATCATGATGATGATGATGATGTGATGGTGATGATGATGATGATGGTATCAGTTATAGCTCATTGGGATCCTTAATATTACACCTGTACAGGTTGCCACTAAACCTTTGTTTCATTAGGGAGTTGCCACTAGACCATATGTTACAGGTGAGACTAGCACCCAGGCTAAATATCTCAACGACAACAACAATAAGATTCAATAAAAATTCCTGACATCTAACATCTCAGGTGAGATGGAAGTTTAATATATACCTCAGAGCAGGATACTTTTGTTCATTACACATTATTATCTAATTCTGTTGTACAGTCATTTTTAAATCAATGTATTAATCTATGTATGTAGACTGAAAAGTAATGACAAATATTAGACTTCAACGAGATAATGACAGCAGATTAAAACACTCAATACAAAGTACTGCACTGGATGAACTATGATTTCGCAACAGGAAATATTATAATGAACTAATCATCAGAATATTGTGTTAATATTTTCCCTAATGATCTGACAATAATACAGACCAGTATATTAACTTATTGAATTAGTGAAGATCTGCAGAGTGAAACAGCACACACACACACACACAGAGAGAGAGAGAGAGAGAGAGAGAGAGACACACACACACACACACAGAGAGAGAGAGAGAAAGAGAGAGAGACAGACACACAGAGAGACACGCAAATAAAATATACCATAATAAATGCAGCATATTAATCCCTACATGTCAATATGTGAAGCATTATTGATACTGAGACTGTTGAACTATAAAATTGATATGAGTTGAAAAAGGTGTGGGTTAGCATTCTTAGAATCCACAGATCTGGCCTGATCAAACACAAACTACCTGAAGGTATAGTTAACCACCAACAGAGAAAACGATAAATACTCCCCGGGCAGTTGATAATCCATTAAATTTTACAAGTCCATAAACCAGGGAAGAATCAGAATTGCTTAATCTGAGCTATAATGTCAACAGCTAAGTATTTCAGTAGTTAGTTGTATTCTGTAGTAGGATCGACCTAAGATGTAAAGATTATGTTTTCAGGCATATTACGCCATAGATTGTGTAATATCGGCTGCAGAATTCTGTCAGTGACAAATTATGGTTTTAAAGAAAAGCCTTTTGAAAACATTCCTGCTTTAAAATTTGTTTTAGTTAATGCGGCGCTCCATCACTGGAGGGCCTTTTGTATCACTTTATGGTGTTTGCAGAGAACGTGAATGTGTGTGTGTGTGTATACTCGTGCGTGTGTGTCTGGGGGTCCGCGTTGTATCTTTAGCACGTAGTACCCTTAGTTCTTCAGGTACACAGCCCACCTGTATCATCATTATAATGTTCTCTACCTTTGATTATTTCACTAGTGGCATCTTGACACACATACACTGTAGCAGCGAGGTAACTAGCTAAGCTATACACAACAAAGTAGCCAGGAAGATCGATCCTTAATTAGCCAATTTATCCAGTTTTATTACAATAACATGTAATATCATTATGTGGCCAATATCAGGATGTGTTAAACTTCAGACAGACAGACAGACAGACATCTATGATGTACATCTGGATCAAGAGATCTAATTGAACCAATGGCACCTAATACCTGATAATCATTCACTTGCTCACTGGTTCAGTGATCTGGATGGGGATGCAACAGATTTGTTTTAGAGCACGCATGTCTAAAATATTTGGAAGCACGACTTCCTGATGAGCTGGTGATATTCCCATATTGTACAGAACGCTATCATGATCACCCAAATGCTTCATTCGCCACATGAAGCCAGCGCCATTAACAGTTCATACCCAAGTTATACCATAATATACAACAACAAAATATGATTATATTAAACTAAATTGGCTACCTGTTTAACAACGTATCCATTTTAATATTTTACTAACAACTTATACATCTATCAATGACACGGAACCTGAATAATTGTGTGAACTTAGTGTCCATTAGAAAGTCATCATCAAAACTCAGGTCATCCTGTCGGATAATGCTGCTGATACCTGTGCCTCAGCTAGAGTCGTACGGCGATTGTGCACTTAGTGTTGCAGCCCCCCCCCCTTTATGGAATAGGTTGTCACTATGTCAGTGGATAACAGAAATGCGCCATCTCTTGAAAAGCTTAAATATATCCTGAAACTCACCTATTCAAGGTTGCTTTCACTGGTAAGTATTATTTTATCATTCAAATTTCTTATTGTGGTTTTAGATACATTTAATTGAGGTATTTCGATCTGTACAGTACCTTTGATTTTTGAATAGCTCCAGCTAGTTAAGGTGCTTCATTAAATATACATTATTATTATTATTATTATTATTATTATTATGTGATAATATAATGACACAATTAATTATTTAATGATGCTAAGTCAGTGCAAATGAGACATACAATTGTCTATTATGTGGCTACTGTATACATATTCATAACAGAGGCGTTGAAAATTTGTATGGATTTTTTTAACCTTGTGTCCATAAGTAGCCCATGTGTGATTAAGAGGGGATTTTTTTCTAACAAGAGCCACAGGTTTGATATAATAAAACAAACTTCCATGAACAGCTGACTTAAGAGACCATCTCGCCAGTTCATTTGAATGCTGGTTCTAGTCATACCACGTTATTTATAGGTTTATTACCTAATTCTTAGATTCCATAAGCTTCTGGGTTTGATCCAGTTGTATGACGACTTGCATTTGGCAGTATAAAGCCTGATTTATCTGAGCCAGTGCTATTTGACACGCACGCACACACACACACACACATTAATGATTGATCAGTACATTGGAGTCTCAGTTTGCAATCCTTAACGCTTGTGCCTTTTCAGCCACTGCTATAATTGCAATAGAGGTTTCAATAGCTACATATATGCATGTCTGCATATAATTGTATGTTGAGTTGAACTAATGTTCAGTTGCTGCTGCTAACATTATAACATCACATATCTAAAACCAAACCACTTACACTCATACAAATAGACATAATTACGTAGATACTCTTTCCAGAATGTTTTCCTTACATGTTATCCTTTTACCTGTACCAGGTATGCACATTTATCTACACCTGAATGGCCTCTGATTTTTGTATGTGTTTGTGCATGTGTGCGTGCGTGTGTGTGCGTGTTTGTGTGTGCGCGCGCGCGCGTGTGTGTGTGAAGACGTGCAAGCTTTGAGTGGCTACAGCTTCCTCGTCAACCACTGACCATGTACAACTAGGAAAGTTCTAAAGAAACTTGGACTTGGTGTTAAATTACAAACATTCGTCAACGTCCTTAGTTTGATATGTCATTCAGCGTGATGGTAGCAACGACAACAACAACAACAACAACAGCATCACCAGTATATGACATAATATATAATAAAATATGAGTAAGTAACATAACTCAAAAAAATAATAATAATAATAATAATAATCCAAATGACACGGATATAGCCAAGCCACAAATAGTTCAAGGTCATTAATAAGAACGCGATTATCAATGAAGGGATAAAGGTGAGATTGTTTTGATATGTGTATGGATCTGGGTATCCAGATTAGGGTTATGGTTGTTGGCCTGTGTACAGGTATCAAGGCAGTTGTGTGTGTGTGTGTGCGCGCGCGCGCGTGTGTAAGTGTTGGGTTAGGGAGTGAGAGGTACCGGTATGCGTAGTCTCGGCACAAAGGTGACACCTGTGACACATGGCCGAGGGACAATCTCCACAAACATAGGTATCAGTGGATTGAAACCCGAATCTGGAAGTTTGCATTGCAGTGCTCTGTCCACTGTGCTATCAATACACACTGAAAACATGCAGTGTGGTATGTGTGTGTTTATATATATATATATATATATATATATATATATATAGAGAGAGAGAGAGAGAGAGAGAATGGGGGGGAAAGAGAGAGAGAGAGGGGAGAAGAGAGAGAGAGGCGTGTAGAAGTTGTTGATCATGGATAGGTGTGAATCGTGATGGGTGTTAAGGTTTGAACAGGACTGACTGTTTGGCTGGTAAAGGTAGATGTATTGATGTCAATATATGACTCTGTGTGTGTATGGGGGAAAGGGGTGTGTTTTGATATAACAACGTCAGTTAGTGTAAATATTATAATGGGTTTCGTGAGGAAGATGAGTGTTTAACACGTGACTATATGACCACTGATATGATTAGTCCAGGTGTGACGGTATACAGATGTGTGTTTACGGACTATCGCTACATGTAAATAGCTGTGTCAGTGTACACTGTAGGTAGGTGTGTATTAGTGCACACATACAGATTATGATTGTGGGGATGTATTGGAATAGAGATGTAGGAATATGAATTGGGCATATTTGTAGGCATACAGTTGCCTTTGCATGAGATTTGAGTTGAATTGCTTAGCACACATAGGACGTATGGCGAGGGCTGACTGCCTGGGGAAACGAATCCAAGAAATACAAGTATTTGAACCCACAACCAGGAGGTTTGCAGCACAGCGCTTTGACCACTCTACCATCTGAATGTCTTAGGATAAACATTTGAAGCACGTGCGAATTTCAATATAAACAGTTGATGCCCATATAACAAGTATAGAGTGTGTGCGTGCATACGTGTCTATGTGTGTGTGTATGTGCATGTATGTGCGTGCGTCCAGGTATGGATGGCTATAGCAGGTACACAGATACCACGTCAGGTAGCTGCTATATATGGACACAATAGTTTCTGCATGTGATAACACAGACAATAAATGATACCAAATATCATCAGTAGCTGGATCAATTCCAAACAGACAATACAAACAGTTGATTAAAACATCCAGTATTAATTACATTATCAAACAGGATACAGGAAGCCCACACTCAGGTATATGGATCTCCATCAAACCAAACCATTATCAGTCAACTGTCAGTGAACACTCACACTCTAACACTGGATCAGCATCAGTAATCAATTAGTATTCTGACTGATGCCAATCAGTCAGAATAAACAGTTTACAACCACCCCCTTCTGTCAAGTGATGGACATAAAACCAACATCCTTATTTCTCTGAAATTTGTTCATCTCATTTTGCATGATTGGATCTTGAGTAAGAGCTGAAAGTGAGTTTCCTCTTTATAAACAAACTACTGTCAGCATGATCTGATTGAATAATTGACTTTTTTACTACTAATAAATATATTATTTGTTGATTAAAAGTGAAACGACTTATTGACTATACACAGATTTATTATTTAATAATAATAATAATAATAATAATAATAAATAGACTTGATTTGTTTGATTAATTACTATTTATTGTCTATATATAAATATGTGTGTCTGTTTGTTTGTGTGTGTGTGTGTGCGTGCATGCATGTCCACATGCATGCATATCTCCACAAAAAGACAACAACTTGATTCTTACCTGCAGGTGTTTGAATTCATTTTCCTGTTTTGTCTCAAGTGGAATCAACAAGTCCGAATGAAATGATTTTATCTGTAAAACAAATCAAAGTAAGACGTTATAAATTACTGGAAAGCGTGTTCAAGTTAAATATCCAACACACAGAAATCATCTTTTAAGGAATGAATGACATACTACACACAGGCTCTAAGTTGAGGGGGGGGGAAACGTTACGATGACCTGACAGATTAATTACTGGGTTTTTTTTGTGAAGCTTATTGTCCACTGGACCAGAAGAATCAACTGACATCAAAATAATCCACTCAAGCATAACTGCCTCAAACTGTGAGATAACAGTGATGACACCAAAGGTTATAACAATCATATTGTTTGTTGCCAGTCTACAGAATGACCGTCTTAACCATTACAACTTATTCCAATTTGTACAACTTCTTTATAATAACATAACAATTAATCAGATAGTTTTACTGAACACTAACACCTATAAAGGCATTGGCATAATATCTTTAAATAGGGAATAGGTGTTAATGTTATAAAATCAATCTGTAACTATATTGACCGCTATTTCTTTGGCTAATGTTAACATTCCACAATGCCACCTCAGCTTTGGCAGCGTGCAGCTTCTTGAATGTTGAAAGTTTTTCTGTGTGGAAGTTCATAGAAGCTGCCCAAAACAGCAACAAAACTTGAACTTGGCACTTCTGGATAAGTGTTTACCAAATGACTGATCTTTCTCTCTCTCTCTCTCTCTCTCTATATATATATATATATATATATATATATAGGGAGCCTAAATATGTTCACCTTTCAACACAATTGAAACGATAGCAGTTGAACCATATTAACCAGAATTTATATTCATGATTGTGATTCCCTATACTGATGTCTTAACCCACCCTGCTAACACACACACACACACACACACACACACACACACACACACACACACACACACACACACACACACACACACACACACACACACAAATATATATATATATATATATATATATATAGCAACAACTCATTATATTACGTTCTAAATGTGTCTAGCGCCGAAAAAATAGAAAGCCAAATTATAATATTTACCACACTGTGTTTACCTGCCATTTGTAACATCATTGGTATGCATGTTGATAATCTGTACAGGAAATATGAGCGTAGGCCTGCTGAAATATCAACTAATTCATGGCCTTGACATCTCGCTCTCTATCTGCCTATCTCACTCTCTCTCTCTATCTATCCCCTCCCCCAACTCTCACACACACACACACACACACACACACACACACACACACACACACACACACACACACACACACACAAACAAACACACTGCTGGGTAGATATAACTCAAAATAACATCTATCAACTGCCATTAAACTAACTGCACCAAGGCTAACCTTTCCAAGGCTGAGGGGAAAAAACAGCTAAGTCGGGTTAGAGCAAGTGGAACATTCCAGATTAAAACACAACTGGCCAGTTAACGTGGAGAACCAGTCAGCTCTGATAATCTGCCCGTTTACACAGGTATGCTATCTGTATATTACGGCAATTACTATCAGATACATTATAACTAAGGACACGTCCAATACATCACGGCAATTACTATCAGATACGTTTATAACAAATAACACGTCCAATACACTACTATGGGTATCACCGACATATAGCCAGTTTACGATGTACATTACTGAGAACCACGTTGAACTAACGAACAGTGTTGACAAGCTGATATTTGGTTTACTGACTGTAAACAATTACCTTTAATCATGATTATCACGTTATCTTTCCGATATCGTGAATTAAACATCTCCGATTAACATTCTCCCCTCATTCCAACAAGTTAAACAGTAATTAGTTTATTTATTCCCGGCACAGATCACATCTGGTACACAAGGACGATGTGCTACTGTCCTGGAGAAAACCTGCAGACCTGGAGACGATCCCAACTGCACGGAGTGTATAGACAGAGGGAGATTTAAGTGAGGATCAGCTCCAAGTTATTGCCCGAGTCTGGTTAACATGTGTGTCAATATACGGGGGAAAGGAAGTCATTAGGAAATGGGGGGAAGGGCGGTGTCTCGGAGAAGGCAACGAAAAATAGGTGCAGGTGTTCAACAAATAAATAGAACGTTGACCAAACGGTGTAAAATTGGATAATAGGAAGTCTGGTTAGACACTTAAAGGAAACTGGGTAGAAAAAGGAGAAACCGAAAGGAAAAAAGATAGTAGTGTCTGGGTAAAAACGGTTGGGAAACTGGGTAATGACTAAGGGAACAAGTACAGTCTCGGTCTCTACCAGTTTCTTATGCGTAGGGACATTCAGGTAGATGGATAGAGGCTTAAAGGTAAGTGGGTAGAAGGGGGTAGACGAAACTGAGTAAGTGGGCTCCCGGGAGCGGGCTTAGAAACAAAACTAGGTAGATACTCGAAGGAAACTGGTGAGAGACGACTGGATAACAGCATATCAGAGACACTTGGATAATGGCACCCAGATGACTGCTGTAACGGCTCATGGATAATGATTGGATGACGGCTCCCAGACAAATTAGGTAATAAATAGATCAGAAATTGGCTGGGTAATGGCCGTGGGACTATTTGGTGATAGCCAGCGTATAACGGCTATGAGACAGTTGGGTAATATCTCCGAGAACGTTCAATAATGGCTCAGAGTTGGCTGAGTAATGGCTCAGAAACAAATGAGTGATCACCCAGATATAACTGGGTAAGTCATGATGCAGTAACGACTCAAAGTCAACTGGGTAATGGCTTCCTGGAAACTCAGTATGGTAGATGTTCTAAGAACATTGGACACAGTTGTGGCAGAGAGAGAGAGAGAGAGAGAGAGAGAGAGAGAGAGAGAGAGCCCTCAGACAAGAAGGAGACGAGGTCAAAGAACTATTTGGATAATGGTAGGAGGAGATCCTGAAGAGATAGAGAGGATGTCGGATAACCTGTGAGGAGATGAGGTTCAAGTGCGGACGTTCATCGCGGAGACAAATCAAAGAAGTTGAACTTACGTTATCAATCACTTGCGTATTGATCTCCTTGTGCACTTCAGCTATCTGTAGAAGAGCTCCACCTGGTGGAAGACACGAGTAAAATTAGTTAGTTAGTACTTATCTTGTTAACGGTTTATCGGATGATCAACATTTATTCTATAATCTGAAAATGTTCTGGCAATCTATTAGTAAAAAGACCACACACACACGCACACACACACATACACACACACACACACACACACATATATATATATATATATATATATATATACCTTCAGACACAGTGAGAGAGAGAGAGAGAGAGGTGGGGGGGTACTTCAGCCTTTATCTTTTTTACGCTGGTCATAATACATCTTATAATATCCAGAAATTCATCAACTTCACACAATTTGTGTTGTTACCCTGTAATTTCATAGTCACTTTACCAATTAAAGCAAAAAGTTGTGATATCCTGCAATGTCATAGAACTAATAGATGTCACGCCTTGTTGTATCAGAAGAAAGAAAAGGAGACACTATTAGCAAGACACACAATAATTAAACCTGTGTTAAAATGGCCAACAATAGTTCATGCTATTGAAAAACCTTTTTTACAGATTACTTCAAAATATGATACCATATTTTACCCAATTTTCATGCACAATTCAGTTAAAATAACTAAATTTATAGATCTTACACAGACGTTTTCAAACATTGTTCCTGTTATATGATGAATGTGCCCCATTTATCGTGGCTCCAATATATTATAAGTGAAGTTGTTAACCCGTTACATCTGTATTACTACAGTTTTGTGACAATATTAACTATTACATGATGACGGATTTAAAATAAAATATAGGTGACCTACAACGTTGACCTTTGTCTATTTATTACAGATGTCTAAAGTTTCAGCATCTGAGGTCGTAAGTATTGTTGATGTTATCCAAAAATCATTCCATTTAGCAATCATCACATCCTGTCAAAACTTGGCTATACAACTAAAATAATATGTCATCTAACCAAACACAATTATTTATTGAAGCCATTCAAAAACTATAATATATATATATGAGCAGCGTGATATGTTCTGAGCTACCTGAAATTTTTTAAACCTCCAAAAACGTAACTAAACAATTTTATGTGATATTCACTTATACGATGAAACAATTCAATGCAAGACTAATTATTACACTGAGAGATTATGGCTAAGACAAACTAATACTTTGTGTTTGAAGCCACATGGTATAACATAATTATTTACATCTTTGTTCTGTGGTCAGGATTAAATAAAGCTGACAGTTTTGTGTAAAAGCTACTTTAATGCGGTTTAATTTATTTAATTCTCATCTGTTAGTTCAACATTATAATAAACTGGTCCTTAGCATCGGGATGAGCATGCTGCTGCATATACCAAACAACCTTTTCAAGTTATTAATATAGTCATGCATAAATCTAAAATCAAAACAACCATATTGTACGCAAAATAAACGGGAATATACAGAAGGTCACATCACAATTAAGGCCCCTTTCATCACTACTCATAATAAAGTATATTTCAATTGACTGGCAGCGGTTCACACAACCTTTTCCCAGTTAAAAGCTAAATCTGAGGCATGTTGGCCTTAAAGGGAAGTCCCTGAGAATTTCTCCAAATAATTAAATTAATTTAACTGAGAATCTTCTGGTGACGATTGTTTCAAGAATTACAATAATGGTCGTGCGGTCAGTTGACTCATCACACTTAACCTGTACAGTCCTCAGGGTACGTTGATTTCTCATTCTTTTCGACAACTATCTTATTTATGAAGAGTGTTATTGTTTGTGTCATCTAATTACTATTAATAATCAGCATATTCACATTTTCACATTAAATACACAACCTGAATTTCGCACTGATTAGGTTTATGATATCTCCCCTCCCCCTCCTCCCGAAAGGTAATCTAATTCTGACAAACAGCCTCAGTGTTCATTTTATGATAAAAGGAATGGAGAATTTGGATTCCTGATTATTTTGTATCTATTGGTAAGTAAATGTATGGACATAAACTCAGATACAATGTATACACCTGTAGCTGATATACTTCACCCACGCTGAATTAATAATTTATTAACATTGACAATATTAACCTTTGGGATAAATGAATTAGCCATATTTTAATAGATTCTGTGATTGTAGAATATTTAATTGATTCAATGGAATACCTTCGATTATGGATTCACGCTTACGGGAGTTAATAAAGATATAAATAGTAAACAACAACAACAACAACAACAACAACAACAACAGCTGACCAGGTGTTATGTTTAGATGGATGGCTATAAGTTGTTTATTTCTTACACCTAGGTTTATCTCGGCACTAATCAATCAACAAGATATAAACATCATGTTTCTGGCCACTATCCAGACCGCCATCCAGATACTATAGGTCAGCTCCCGATCTCAAGTCTTAGACACCCACCTAAACGTACGGATCACATATCGTACAGAAAATACCTGTCAGACACCTCATCGGTATAACCCGAACGAACTGACGCATCAAACTCATCATGTACTGAATGAGAACCTTCCGGATGAACTTTCCAGGACTTTCTAAACCATACCGATATCTGCTCTAAGATATATGTTCAGGATAGCCGGACAGTGAATGAATGTTCAGATAATCTGAGAAGTTTTAAAATGGCCAGAATTAAAGGTAAAATAGACAAATAGATCTGAAATAACTAGCTATTAATCGATACTTTAGGATGAAACAATAAGGTCGACTTAATAATAGCAATCAGTTGATAAAAGTCAGGATTACCAATACACCAGGAATAAATAAACTGTGTGTTACATTCCCTCCTGAAACACGGATGTTCTACTATGTGACGTCACTATCAACACTTGGGAAGAGCATAACGTATTTATTGGCATTTTCTTGTCAGCTGCATGGCTCCAAAATAAGCTGGGTACTAACTTCAGGAGTGAACACGGAGAAGATTAACATACCCACTATCTGTAGAATTCAAGCCAGGAGCCCTGGCAATCTAACTTATCACATTACCGACTAAACTATCAAACCATAACGCCAGCGGCTCAATATCTTCTGCCGTACAGCATCCTGTAAACTCATTGAAAAGGCTCGGGGGGGGGGGGTGTTATGGACGTCACACTTGCCTGAATTAATGTTCATGGCTTCAAACCTTAAAAACTGTGGTCATGTTTCCAGATCAATTTAGAGATTAATTTCTAAGCTGGTAGCTTACTCGGTTAAATGGCATAACCTTTCCCCTAAGTGAAATGATAAGGGTCTGTAGATATGAATTATTCTAGGAGATAATCCTCTACTCTACTAGAATAAGAAGAGAAGAAGTAGACCCGACAGTGGTAGGAAAACAGACAACTAACATGTCTGACTTCTGTCCGGATCTCTAACCTCAAAGAGAATCATAAAAATAAAATCGCGATTTTTTGTTTAAACGTGAAATTATTAACTACACGTAGTCTGCTGTTGTCAATTAAAGCTCAACAAAACAAACAGTAGATTGCCAGAATAAAAAAAAGATGCAACATTAAGAGATAACATTACAGTTACAACTGTTCGCTATTATTACCATACATCTTCCAACGGTGTATGCAAAGTGCTCTAAGCACCGTGAAAGAGAATTTCTAAGCACTTTGGTGGCATTATTTCGCTGGCCAATGGATCAATGCCGAAGACAACGTCACAAATGTTATGTTGCTGTTTTATGGGCACGTTTGTGGCCAAGGTAGGTTAAATGGGGCGAGTGACCTCCAAAGGTAATGAGGTGATTTTTTAGTAAAAGATGAAACAACATTCTGATATAGCCCGGCCGGGATCGGTTTTGTTATTCGGGGAGAATCCCCAGACTGTCGCTTAATCAGCACAGCCTCTATGTTGGAGTGGTTGAGAAATCTCCTCCCCCACCACTCACAGGGGAGCAGTACGGAAAGATGGAGCCGAAATACCCTGAGGGTGGTCACTGCCAGAGTGTTTTACGTCCTCAGAGGGTTTTTAACGTCCCCCTTTATTTTAAATAATTCAGTGGAGACGGCAGCGCCATTTAACGTGGTCAGCCACCCACGATGTAGTGAGCCGAGAAATTAATCTCTGGAAAAGTTTCGACCTCTTACGAGGTTCGAACCTGCGACCGTTGGCATCAAGTGCCGGGTGCTTAACCGCTAGGCCACTGGAGCTCACTGCAGGTGCTATATATATGTGGCCAACCACGCTACCAGTTAGGCCATGGAGGCGCCCTAGTGTCACAGATGGATCGCTAGCTCTTATTACGTCATTATTCAAACACACACTTCGGAATTTAAACTTAATTAATCTCATTTGATTCTTTACCATCTGGCTAGACATACCTGTACAATCCGGTACCACTCACAACAATAAGAAGAGAGTGTGGTTTTTGTGACTACCAATTATAGTCACATAATCCACAATAAAAATCATCTCAATCAAACATATCAGAGATCAGTATATGATTGTGTTGTTGTTGTTGTTAGTGGTATTTAAGCCGACAGAAGACGGAGACTGAATAAATAGGATAATTCAAGACTTTCTGGACACCTTATACCATAAAATATCATATTAAGTATAAAGTCAGACTCCTCAAAATGATACACAGTTGCCATATCTTTCATGAACTAAAACCACATTTAAGATTGTTTGATCCATCTAAGATTTCCTCCTCTTTGCTGGTAAACAATGAATTTATCCTCACTCACCCCCCCCCCTCTCTCTCTCTCTCTCTGTGTGTGTGTGTGTGTACACCCAACAACAACAAAAAACTGATATCTTATAACAGTTTGTTTGTTATAACATCAGGAACAACATAGTTCTGACATGATTATACCTAAAAAGAAGTATGTGTGTAAGGGAGCCGATTGTTGATTGATTGATGTTTTACGGCCACTTTTGTGCCCATGGTAGACTTAATGGGCCAAGCGGCCTCCAAGGGCAATGAAGCGAAGTCAAAAATGAAACACCCTTCTGATATGCCCACGCCGAGATTCGAACTCAGGTGGTAGTGATCTGTGGTCCAACGCGCTACCAATTAGACCGCGGAGGCGCCCGAGTCGCTTGTAGATGAAACATTATTGTCACTGTGTCTATACAGGGAGGTCATTCCATCGAGACACAATCGCAGTCTTAAGGACAATATCTATAACCATAGACTACAACAATAGGGATGAGCTGGTGATGTGTATCTGATGGTCAACATTAATACATTATTATATGTGTACCAACAGTATTAATTCTACAAACAGTCTACATTGACAAATCTGAACGCGCTTAACACGTACTATGGTTTCTACCTGTATTATCAAATGAACGGCTGACTGTTTAGCAGAACCGACCACCCAAATAATGTTACCATAGGAACAATAATAACAGAATGATAGGGAAATGGCTTCCCCCTTCGGTGTGTTCATGTTATAATTATATATATATATATATATATATATATATATATATATATATATATATATATATATATATCTTTTTTGTGGGAATATGATAATCCAAAAACCTATTTTCATTAGTTTATGACCACATTGGATAAATTCCATTGAATCTGTGTATGTGTGTGTTGGTGTGTGTGTGTGTGTGTGTGTGTGTGTGTGTGTGTGTGTAGTGTGAGAGAGAGAGAGAGAGAGAGAGAGAGAGAGAGAGAGATAATAGCATCTGACGCGCAACACACACACACAGAGGGGGGAGGGGAAATCATAAAACACTACATATATCATCTTACACTGGCCTATAATTTATTATTAAGCTTTCCAATAATATAAATAAATTACATTAACATAAGGTTGATGACAAAAACAACAATTTACAATCTGGATACAACATTCTTACTGGGAAAAGGTGCTTCTCTAAGATCCTGCTTAATATAATATCCTGAACACGAGTTGATCCTCAGATGCAAGAGTGTAGAGTTCCATATACTACATATGGACCTATACATTCCCGCACTTACAGTCAACTCATATGGGAACAACTAATTTCTTGCCTTTTGTTTAAGGGACACGGTAGTCTCATCTGACCAGACAAACCCAACTTGTGAACGCATAAAAGATCACCTGTGGTTAGCCAGATCTGAATAACTGATCTCTCAGGTTCTAGTCTAGCACACACCGATTCACCAAGTGATCACGCTACACAAGAACTGAACGAAGAGCCATTTGATCCTGATTACTCGTTGGCCACTGACAAACATTCACAGCAGGCAAGCCACGACCGAAAACAGGTGTTCACGGGAAGCCGACCTGGCTTCACACCTTACTAGCCGCATTTTGTAAAGGATTGTATAACCAAAAGGAAACTAACTGGACATTGTTGTTGAAATTGACCGAGCTCTGGTCCGGATGTTGGCTTCCGATGAGTACCATGTTACTAGACACCTCATGCTATGAAAAATATCCCGCTGATATCCTGTTAGTATGAAACACAATCAGGCATTATATCCTGTATTACTGATACCATAAAGCGGCATAATATTACATTAGGGGCACTATATAACGCTATAATGACACCTATTGTTAATTCGTGACACGGGGTCATCGTGGATCGTTATTCTATTACGGCCCGCTGTAACATGACTCATCTTCATCCTAAGCCTAGCGCAAATCTTTCATTTTATTAACGACGTATTACGTTTACTATAAGACATGCACGTCCTCTACATCAGCATATTAAACTGGGCCAAATTAATACAATATATTATGTTTCTATGGTAACCTATTCGTGTGCTTGCCATATGTGGCAGAATGAAATTCCTCACTACATGAACTCTTACTGGTGTACTAATGAACTGTTCATGTACAATTCATGAAAGGATAAGATGACTCTAGTTCATCAGTAATTGTTGATGAACGCAATTCGGGAATGACTTAGCAATATTTCGGTAACTATTCAACCAACCCTGACCGATCTACGAGGAAATGTTCATAAACACGGTTAATGAACTTCAAAAAATGTAATGCCGATAAATTACATATAATTTCAGATATGTTGCATACAATTGCAGATATATTACATGTAACTGATAAACAGATCCCGTGTATGCTGCCTTAAGCCAGGAAAGTATTCATGGTGAATGTTTCCAAAACATTTCATAAACTCATAACATTATGGACTATCCATTAAAATTACATATTACAATGATACAGGTACAATGTTTGATGACACCAGACTTAGCTTATATAGAAGATGGTAGAACAGAAAGTGTTGGGATGCCAAGGTCAGCCAAGGACATACTGACCAAGAGAGTAGATATCCCAGGTATAAAGATGACGCTGGTTAGTGGCTATCCCTGGCCAAATATTTAGATAGCTGAACTTTCAGGTCTGTCTATCACATGCTAATAAACATACCTGGTGCTTGCTGGTGAGTCATATATCGGAACAACAAAACTGATGTCCAGACACCATCTTAATATCTCAGGTATAGGTTGAGGTATTTTTACAATCTAACTCTCTTCTTAGTCGTATGCCATTACGTGTACTTTATACTGATATTTCCATGAGAAGTTTTGGCATCTGATATTAATATATTATGGATTTGGTTATATTAACCCAACTCTTATATTTGGTATTTTTCACCCTATACTGATACAGGTGTGCCTTGAAGTTATAGTTATATATATATATATATATATATATATATATATGTAAATTTCCCATTAACAACAATTCCCTAACTAACAATAGTCTCATAATGCCTCCTCTTCCCTAAACAGTGTTGTGTTTGTAGTTATCTGTTAAACCAAAGTTACATGTGTAGCTCGGGTGTCTGTGTGGAGGAGCAATTTACTTCACACACGTATCTGCATCTTATTTGTTATTTAATGTGTTAGTACATCTGTTTGTTGCTTTTACCTTTATAGATTGGTATTCATCATATGATATGATATATATATATATATATATATATATATATATATATATATATATATATAATATTTATATAAAATACCAATTTGCACATTTGTATGTTGTGTGTGTTTGTATGTGTCTGTCGGTGTGTGTCTGTGTGTCTAGTGTTCATGTTTTTTTTATACATTTACCAAACAAATATCAACCATAATTGTATGTGCCAATCTGTGATATAGTTATTTTTGGTTTGTTATTTTTACATCATATATTGGCACATCTATCCATATTTTGTGCAATCATAATCTAGTGTGTGTGTCTTATCCTCTAACACCATTAAGTACCAGTAGTTACCACTACCTAATGTCTTTTAACAATCAAGTCTAGAGGCAGGTAACAGGGAAGCATGTTGACACACCCAGTATTGATCTGTGCAGCAACCAAGTGTGATATACCTGAAGTCATACCCTATACACAGATTGTTTATGTTCAGCTCGTTAAACAAAACAACACATCGGATGAACATGTACAGGTAGTAATTAAGGTAGCTAGTTATAAAATTGATGGAATGTCACAATAATGGTATTGTGAATGAGGATAAATAAAATATTAATTAATATTGTGTTGGGCCTTTAAATGGAACTATGTGTTGTGTGTGTGTGTGTGCGCGCGCGTGTGTATGTGTGTGCGTATTAGCTGTGTATAATAAGGCACAGTGTGTGTGTGCGTGTGTATGTGTATGTGTGTGTGTGTGTATGTATGTGTGTGTGTGTGTGTGTGTGTTTTAGCTGTGTATAATAAGGCACAGGCACAGAGAATCTCGAACCGTGAATTCAAACTCTGGACGTTTCTTCAGGGGACTGAATCCAGAGTGGCGACTTTTCTTGCTGAGACATGTGTGTGTGCACATGCATACATGTGTGTGTGTATGCATGTTACATGTGTGTAAAAGCACTGACTAAAAGAATTAAAAATCTTAATTACACAATCAAAGTTAATCAACAGAAGAATGAATACAAAAAGAAATGTTACATTTATGTAATCTTGCCACCGTAAAACAGGATCTGGGAATTTAAGCAATCCATCCTTTTATAGCAGCAGGTTTTCTAAATCAATCAATGTCACACTATTACTCGCACAGGTACTTATACAGGTACTGAACTCAGTCCAAGTAACGTGGCTAACTTATGTTTATAAAGTGGAATTAACCAGCTGAAATGTGACTGTACACTCTAAGTCTTAATAAATGTCTGACCGTTTCAGGTAAAAAGAATCAAACTGAATCATCATTTAGTATTCCCGGCAGGTAAACACTCAATTTTTTTTTGATCTTCAAGGCTCTCTGCACCTCTTTCAACTTTATTTTAAATCGCTTCTGAGAGAAAAAATACTAAATAGGAGAGATAACGTAGAAAAACAATACAATTATTTTGACATTCTACTGTCAATATGAGAAATCACCACAAAATAACAACAAGTACAGCTCATTGTATTCAGCCTAGAGTAAGGGCTAAAATATGCTAATAAAAGTCTGCTCACTCACTGAGATATGGTAATCGGTGGGGGGGGCCTTCATGTGTGTGTGTGTGTGTGTGTGTGTGTGTGTGTGTGTGTGTGTGTGTGTGTGTGTGTGTGTGTGTGACAGTCATCTGACATTATTAACACAGAACAATATGAAGACAACACAAACACACACTATATATATATATATATATATATTATCACAAAAATAAGCATTTCTGTGACATCTTGCAATTTTTACCAAGATGTCTCATGTCATATTAATTATAGTATGTAGCATAACTGAGTATGAATTTGTGGACAACTTCATTCAGCTTACAGAATAGATGGCTAGTATGGTATATACTCAAATGGTGGTCTGTTGTTGTTGTTGTTTTGTGGGGGGTTTACCCATAGGTCTCATTTTGGTTATAAAACCGTCTGTGCTAGATAACAATAAGTGATTCAATTATCCAATAATATAAAATCACACTTACCGATATCACTGGTCGCACCTTTACACACCTGTGCACTTTGGGCTAATGAGTAAATGCATTCTACATAGGCTTTAGTTTGTGTAGAAACATCTGAAAATCATAAGCAATGACTCGTTTAACAAATTAACTCTTGTTATTCTATTACACATACAACTTACATATACACACTGTGGAGGGAGGGGGGGGGGTGTTCAACTTGTAAGTGATGAGCCAGGACAATTTATTATTTTCTTTTATTTACTATTTACAATGCCAGACAATAATTTATTGGATTTGGCACTTAAACAAACTCTTATTGATTATTATTATTATTATTCAGAGACAAAATTATTCAGAAAACTATGTTCTATAAATGACAACAAAATCCCGGTCCCACTTATATTCCAATCCCAAAGGTGGTCTCTTTAGACAGGTTCTACTATATATACATATATTGGTAATTAATCATCCAGATATTATCAGCTTTATATCCTGAAAACAGATGGACAGAGAGATTGTTAAGATATAGCAGATGGAAGGAAATAGTTCATCTAACAGAATAAAACTGTCAGAATTATTGGCTTTTATATCAATCTGATGTCAACATATATGTTATAGTTCTACCACAGTAATTATAGTAGTCAAATAATAACAATGATCAACCAATCACTTATAAAACCATGTGTGTGTATGTGTGTGTATGTGTGTATGTGTGATACAGAAAAAGCTGTTTGTAAATACCAACGGTCATCATATCATATACTCACTGTGTAGTGCCTTCTGCAAGGCTCGACCTGTTGATATTAACTGCTTCAGTCCAGGATTAAAATTATCAAGTACATTCTATAAAAAACAAAACAATAAAAATCACCATCATAAGTGAACACTTCAGCGTATCAAAACCACAAAAAAATAGCCTCTTTATAAAGAATGAACAATTAAAACAACAATCAGTGTAAAGGCATAATAACTTAAAACAAATTGTTATAAGAACAAACAGTTCCTTGTAGTTGTGGTCTTTTGCTCTGTGTGTGTGTGTGTGTCTGTGTGCGCGTGTGCGCATGTGAGACTGTAATTTAATATTCTTGTATGTTATTGTCCTTTATTTGCAGGTGCACAATAATTCTTGTAAAAATGTGTTAGGAATGTGTTCAATAACATCTATCAACTAGAGAGGACATATACTGACAGTTTGTAATTAGGATCTTATGATATATTGTTATAATAAGCTGATTAGATTGTAGGCTGTTATAATGTGATGTTATAATGTATGTAATTATGTGATGTTATAATGTAGGACGTTATCCGATGTTATAGTGTACGGTCTTATGATGTGGTGTTATAATGTAAGGTGTTATAATGTTATGCTATAATGTAGGATATCATAATGCGATGTTATAATCTAGGGTATTATAATGTGATGTAGGTTATTGTAATGTAGCTGTTATAATGTGCTATTATAGTGGTGTAAATTGTTGTGATGTAGGTTGTTATAATGTGATGTAGGTTGTTGTGATGTAGATTGTTATAATATGATGTTATAGTCATGTAGGTTGTTGGAATGTAGCTTGCTATAATGTAATGTTATAGTGATGTACGTTGTTGTGATGTAGGTTATTATAATGTGATGTTATAGTGATATAGATTGTCGTAATGTAGCTTGTTATAATGTAATGTTATAGTGATGTACGTTATTGTAATGTAGCTCATTATAATAGGATGTTATAGTGATGTAGGTTGTTGTAATATAGCTTGTTATAATGTGATGTTATTATGTAGGCTATTATAATGCGATGTTATAGTGATGTAAGTTGTTGTATTGTAGCTTGTTATATTGTGATGCTATAATGTATGTTACAATTTTGTTTATTTAAGTGTTAGATCACAAATAACAATAACAAACTGATATTTATTATGTATCTAATCTGATTATAAGTTATGTGCTCTAGCCAGTGTACACAAACAATTTAAATTACAAACACTACATCTGATTAATTCCAAAAGACAACAAACTTATAGCAATAACTCTTTAGAATAAGATGAAAATATTTCAGCTTTCAGAAACAGATTAATCTTTATTTAGCCTGGATTCAGAGCTGTCTAATACTACTCTAATACTTATGGCTAGTTTCATTGATAAATAATTAATTTGTACACATAGGATGTCTCAAAGTAGAAGTAAAGCAGCATTATTATTATTAATGTATTATTTTAGTGGGGGATGCTAATATTACTAAATGGCAGATTAAAGGGTTAAGTTATTAAAATTGGACTTAGGTTAAATAACAAGTATCCCGATAAAATCATGCCAACGCATATTTAACTGAAACATTAAACCAACATCTATTTCCTTAAGGGTTTTTCATAAATTCAGTGTGTGTGTGTGCGGTGTGTGTGTGTGTGTGCGTGTGTGTGTGGTTGGGTGTGCGTGGATAAATAAAACATCTAAACATTCAGTGAGCAACTCCTGTCATACATCCCTTTATTAATGCCTGGTTTTAATCCCACGCTCAGCCTAATGGTTATTCCCATAAGCCCTCGGTGTAATGGTTATAATGAAGAGACTTCCGCGACATGCTGTGGTCACCTGCCATTCACCAATAGAGCACACCTGGCAGAGTTAGTAATTATAATAGGGTTAAGTACTGTGGTCAGGCTAGCCACTAAGTGGTCAGCCTACGTGTTTGATTACAGTGTAATGGGTGTGTCTTGGCATATACAATATTAATATTGTCCTAGTTGGAGATTTGTTATACTGGTTTGACAACGGTGAAAATTAAAAAGGTACATGTTGACTACTGTATATACGGCGTGTTGTAAGGTGTATATGAGCTAACTGGAATTGTGTAATTTATTCAACGCACACACACACACACATATATATATATATATATATATATATACATATTATACAGTAATAACAGTTCGTGAGTTTAAGTAGTGATTAATTTAAGTTATAATGAATATATTCCTAGGATAATTAAATCGTAAATTCCAAATAAATAGCACACATACATCGATACAAACATACATAGAGGGGCGGAGTGGGGCTCGCGTTGCTGACATCGATTCAGAAACCTCATTCTGTAGCGTATTCAGATTGTTCCGAATGAGTAGACAAAACCTAATTACTGCCAGTAAGTAGGCCCATCATCAGAGATAGTATAAACACTAGCCGACACACACACACACACACACGGGCTGCCAGGCACACGGCGAACACAATCAAACAACAATGGTACAGAATCCCCTGTATCCTGTATTATCATCAATTAGTCATTTACAAGTCAATATGCGGCCATTATTTCGGTAGAGTACTCTGTGAAACGACCACAAACCGGGCGCCGGCTAGTTACCATGGAAACGATTACTATATAATAGAATAAACACACCGCGTAGTAATGGGCACGGAATCTGACGAGGGATTAAATATAATACTATTTTTTAACTCGCCTAAAATAATTAACAGCTTGATTGTATAATTGTTTGTTGTTCATTTTTATGTTTAGAAGAAGTTATTCGTGTATAAGTTTAAGTAGCTATCGTAATTAAAATGGTTGATAAAATTATTATCTGATAAATATACAGATTAATGTTGTTCTCTAACGGTATGGTTCGGTACTAAATTATCCTCAATTAATTTACAGGTTTTATAATATCAAAAATACTGTTTGTGGGTTTTAAATTTCGTCTCAGTCGTAAAGATGACGGTAACGTTAAATATTACAAGAAATTATTACGCCGAACCTGGCGAATATTTGGCGAAGTTCCCTTCTTGTTCGTACAACGAATTCCATCCGCCACGCGTCCAAAGAAACTGGCAAACTTCTAAGATCCTGAATCGACCAAAAAACCCCAAACAAACACGAGTTACTAACTAACAGACGCTAACTAAGCGCGGCTATTAAAGGTGTCGGATTTCCCGCCAAGAGTAAAATGAATCGCGGGCGGCACAAACAACATGCAGAACAAAATATTTATAAAAAAAACCGATGACAGCTTACTTTGAATATGGCCTCCGTGAGAAAGTGAACTTTTTCGTATTCCGTCATGATTTCTGAGTCCCGGCGCCGAACAGGTCGAGGAATATCGGAACAGAACACGGCCTAGCTCTAGCAGAAACACATTCTACTGTTAGCGGGCTAGCGGTGACGTCATTAGCCATCGAGGTAAGGCCCCGGTGGGGAACACCCCCCCCCCGCGTGACTATCGTGCTGCCACCTGTCGTCGATGTGGCGGCGCCGCTTAACGCCCACTCTTTAAAGGTGGCGCCACTTCGCAGCGGGAGCAAAGAGTGCAATATGTCTATTACGCTCTTTCGCGGGGCACGCTGATGATTGACATATCGACTTTCGCACATTTGGTGTTGTTTTGGTTATCTGAGAGTGTTTGGGATATATATGATAATGACACGGTGCCGAATAAAGGTGTGAGTTATCTGTTTGGAAGTGGGCAAAACATCTGACACTTTATTATCACTGATATACCGGATGTTTGACCATCCGCCTGCAAGTCATATCTGTTCCAGTGAATGTCAGGTGTATATAATTACTTGTTAATTACCAAATTAGAACTACTGCTGTTCATACAACACAAACTAGTATTTGTCAAATTAAATAAAGTTAGATGTGTTTGTGTGTGTTTGTTTGTGTGTTAGTTGTGTAGACGTATTTGTTGTTTTGTGAGTGTGTGGGTTATGGTGTTCGAATGCATAAAGTACGCACCATTAACTTATAAATGTAATTAAGTGTCATCAAATATCATAATAAATAATGGCCACGTATGACACGTAATTATATTTCCAACTCAGAGAAAAAGTTTATCCAATAATTGAAGTGAAAAGTTTTTGAATGGGAATAAACGACACCGATATTTGATGACGTCAAAAGCCAAAGCGAACATTATGACAGTCAATGCGTCATAACGTCGCTAATTACAAGCTAATAGTAATACCGAGATTAAATTCTCACAGCTTCCACGTCATTTTCCTCCACTTGATTTGCTGGTCATGTCAAATGGCATGGATGTATCATTGGATTAGTAATGAAGAAAAATATAGATATCTAACACAATACATACCAACAATACAGGCATACTACAGGGACAACATACAAATACCTTCTACACATACTATAATACAAATAGACACACTACTCAGTTAGAGATAGATGTCTGTGGTATAAAGTTGTATTTGTATATTGACTGTACATTCTACTCGGAGGGAGAGGGGGGAGGTGATATCGAGTATTAGAGGCAGCAGGTGATGCTAATAACATCTTTGTTATTTCGTAGCCATTTTATTGTTAGTGGAGTATAGTAATTAATAAACGACGAAATTTCTGATTACCTAATCGAATAATTAATTTTCCGCATTAAATTATCCCGATTTGGTCATGAACTATATAAACTATATAAATCTTGGGGGTTCCTTACTAAAAATGCTACACCGTAATGGCCATAAAGTACTACTCTAAATTAATTATATATCACGTGGCAACAAGAACCGCTTATCATATGATTTCACATAAATATAATTACATTCTTGGTCTTCGCAGCCAAATCTTCCGCTTTCGATTTTCGACTAATTAGACTATTACTTTAATTAATTGCATATAAACCCATTTTAAAACATTTGCTACATTTTAAAAACTACAGTATACATAATTTTGTTAGGCCTCGCCGGATTATGAGGCTCGAAGCTTTTAGTTTGTTTGTGTTAATTATCTCTAAATACGGGACTCTCTATACTAAGATCATTTCTTGATGTGACCAGTTGTTTTATTTGGACACGATGACTGATCGTCTTCCGTGTCAACAACTTCTTCTGGATCTTGGACATGGTCCGACGACTGGCTCCGATACTATTAGTCAATTAAAATTATTTTGGCGAATATTCATTAACTACGTTTTTAGCCGTGCACGTCCTATATAACTGATGTAATTCGGTCTCATATTTCGGGCATTATTTGTGCGGAATAGGAGCTTCCAGCATTCTGTGTTTATGCATGTGTAAAACACAAATCTGATAACGTATTAGTAAACAAGCGCAAACACTGGATTCATCTGAACGATCAGAAACAATTAACCTCATCAAATATTTTGATCTAATTGGACCATCTATGATTTCACGTATCATAAATCTTTTGTGAGTTTACTTAACAATCAGGGCGTCTCCATGATCTAACTGGTAGTACGGTTAGCCACAGACGCAAGTACCCGGATTCAATACCAGCCCGAGCTATGTCTGAAGGATGCTTCACGCTCATTATTTTTGGAAGTCGATCGATCCAATCAACCTACCGTGGACGCGCAAGTGACTATAAACCAACAACCGCAACTTATGTCAATTTGGAAACTACTGAAGATCCTTAGATTTCTGTTAATCATCATTACCCCAAGTTGAGAGCCAATAATAATTTACAGAAGACAACATTTGCTAGCCATAACACGAGATAGGGGCATAATTGTGACGTTATCCTCTATGGACCAATCCACAGCCTAAATCTCTCAAGTTTAGTGATTAAATCATTGCGCTTCAAACCTCCACGTTATGGGGTCGAATCTAGTGGATACCTATATTTCTGGGATGTTTCTCTAAAGAGACAATTTCTGGTCACCGCTAAGACATATGGTGGATAAACTAGTCAAGAGAACACTTAGGTCGTTACGCCGAAGCCATTTACTGATGAATGATACACGCCACAGATTTAGTCATTAGTTTTAGTTCTTGAGATGGAGGTAGTTTGGAAGAAGTACTATCACTGAGGCAGTAAGTTGTGGCTTGGCGTTATTAATAATTTTATTCTGGAGTGTAGATATTATTAGTACTATCTGGGCTTTTGTGCGGGGGGGGGGGGAGAGAATGGCGCATGAAAGCGTTAGCACTTAATTTCCCCCACCACTCACAAGGAAGCAGTACGGAAAGATGGAGTTGGAATACCCCGAGGGTGGTCACTGTCAGAGTGTATTACATCCTCAGGGTGGAGGGGTATTTAACGTTCCAATTTATCTTAATCAATTCAAAGGAGACTGCAGCACCATTTAACGTGGTCAGCCACCCACGATGTTGTGAGTCGAGAAATTAATCTCTGGAAGAGTTTCGACCTCTTGATGAGATCAAATCTGTGACCCTTGGCACAAAGTGCAAGGTGCTTAACCGTTAGACCACCAGAGCTCAATGTCACGTGCACATAAATTACATCTATATTGAAAATATTTGTTTTTCGTAAATATTTGCGTTTTCCCGTTGTCTTGTATTTGAACTAAATCGATCACTAGACGTGAAATTAACCATAATATATTTTGTTTTAATAAATGGCCGAACGTATGCTAATGGTAGTAATATGCTGTATGAAGCTATATAAATTCACGGCGCAGATACCTGTTTCAATAGCATGATAAAGTGTCCAATCTTAATTATTGCGCCTATCCTGCCTTGTAGTGTATATTATACTAATGATATTTTATTTCTGAATGTTTCTATTACATATATGTAGATACTAGTCAATATACATATGTTACACGTTAGCTAAATAAACCAGCACACTACAACAACGTGTTGAGTCTTCATTTATACGAACCTTTGTATAATGATCAGTCGTTTTGTAGCATATAGGTACAGTTGTCTCTTTAGACTCAATGTACTAGTCATGCAGGCAGGAGGGGGGGGGGGTAGCAATGTTGAATTTAAATAGAAAATTTATTATTGGCTATATGTGATATATTAAACTATATCTGCAACATTACCTTGTACTTGGATTGTGAGTTTGCCCAACCCCTGTGCTAGGTTCGCCACTGAGCTCAATTCTTTTCGAGAATATTGGCGTAATAGAAACTTTGTAATTATTATTATTATTATTACGGTGCCTACCATATTTTTTTAGTAACAGCCTATCAGTCACTTCTAGTTTATATGCAAATTAAGGCTGAGGGAAAATCTCCCATTTTGTGCAAATCCATGAGCATATAATATATCCCATAATGGACACAGCAAAAAATAATTGTTAGATTACTGGTACGGAGATGGTGGTAAATTATTGGTTTACAATAAAGAGTAAAGTAAAAGACGAGAATAAACAGAAGTGACGCCATGTTTAACAAACATGGTTTGTGAAATTCGAGATTAAAAAAAAATATATAAACACCAATCAACAGAAAGCAAGACCCATCGATGTCATCCTGTGGTGGGGCATTTGATGGTTAAAGGTATAGTTGTTCTTCGAGCTAGTTCACAAGGCTCCGTACATGTCTCTTTGAAGTATTCAGCCAATTTTTATTATCAACTGAGAAAATTAATTTATAAAATTAAGATCTAACATTCTCTCTGCATTTAGAGATGCTGGTAAATGTGATTAGTGTAAGTCGTAGTAATACTAATTATAGCCCTGTAATTAACGTTGTTTATTTTCTAATATATACAGGCATATAATATAAATATCTGAAAAGAGAAGTACAGAATACTTATAGAAGGGCAAAAAGCTAATCAACTTTGTAAATTTTTACTATCTTAAAAATTTGGTTCATGTGTCGACGTGTAAAACCATTGATGTTTCAGGTCAATGTGTAAAACGGTCAAAAACTGAACTTTAACCCTTAGATTCAACAACAACATATTTGTAGGAGGCGTTCATTGTCATAACGGTCATGAAGATTGTCCGGAGGTAATATGATATGTCATAATGCGATCTAGTCAACATCAAATCGATATTTCCAGTTAGAACCAAATAAACCACAACAGAAAGTTGGAATATTCTGTACTGGACATATTAAACTAATGTCTCTGACGCGTGCGAAATCCTTCACAACTCAACCTCTACATATCTCCATAATATAATAACCTTAAGGCAGAACCGCTCCTTGTTGTTTGACGCCTGTCAGATTGAGAAATAATAGACCGATCCATTTAGCCCTGGAGCCACCATGCGGTTGAATTTCACACTACGGTCTCGGGTTAGAAGTTTAAGAATCACTGTGTTGCTAAGCGATTTACGCGTGTAGTGGCCGATATATGTCGCACTGAAAAGCTGTATTTGGGCTATTTACCAGCTATATTAGGATTTTATTTATAGTACATTTAGGGTATGTGATCTCCAGATCATAATTTTAAATTTAATAGGAATGGCATAGACTTTATCCTATAGATATATGCCACTAAACTAAGTAACGCTCAGCACGATTTACATGGCTGCCATGGTCTGGTCTATCTATTTCAATCTATCTTGCTAATTATACTTTTTTTGTAGAAACTTTGCTATCTGACATGATGATGTGACTGTATAAAATCAATGATCATATAGGTTATAATTCAATTGGTGATTCCTATTACTGTAACATTGGTATTTATGCATGATATCTTGTATTGAAAGTTAACTTTTTTCGGAATCAGCCATTCGTGCAATGCTTACTACATGTAAATGTCAAGAATGGTAATACTCTAACGTAATCATATCTTTTATTTAATAATATACAGGTGATACATATATGATTGATTCCCAGGTACAAATAAAAATAATATTTCTCAAACTCTACATTAAATATTTAAACAATCTTCATTAAAATCAATTTACATTCAGCTAAAAGTTTAATTTTAAAATAATGTATTTAATCCATTGAAATGCATGCTAAAAAATCTCCCACAAGTCAACATGAATGACTAAGGCTTAGCTGAGACATTCATGTGGAAAGATCGGTACACTCAATCATTGGGTTATATCCTGATAAATATTGTGTTAAATCCTTTGGAAAGATACAATCGTTCAGCTGAAATACTAGTCTCAGTCTCCGTGTAACATGTAACAATTTGCTGAAAGATTTCCATTATTTACCGTTAGTGATAAGTTATCATCTCCTCATCGACTGCAGGCGCCATATACTGATACAGCTGTTTCCAAGCCGAAACCGCAGTCGGTAACCGATGCAACGCATTTCGCCTGGATCGGTCGCAATAAAAATTAAAACAATTAAAGAAATTAAATATAAGGAAAATTAAATAAATACACACACCTCGCATGTGTGTCACTGAAGATCCCTTGCACTTCTATATATACGAGTTTTGCTTTATATAAATATGAATAGGCATATCTTAACTGTCTCTTATCTGTACTGGTTTCTACGAATTAGATCATATAAAGATATTTCAGCATTGTCGTAAGTATATTTTGTATTATTGGGAGACCACACAAAATCTATTTAAGATTATGACAATATTAGATATAAAGAAGTGGCACGGTATCTCTTGCTGGTATAATTGCTGACGCAAGAGCTGTAATCCATCAATATTAAATTAAACGCCATCACTAAAGTATGTATTTATCAAATTGATAAAAAAAGGTCTTCGTGAGTCAAAAAAAAAAAACCTAACAAAAACCAACAACGTAAATTACATGCATTATGTGTGAAAGCATCGGTATATTGTTTATATAATCGTACATTGATCATATTAATATGATTTTAATGAGAATCAGTCATATCAGTAGAGCCGTCACGTATCATAGAGATAAGAAAAATCCATTCCGTGACCTTTGGATCAAGAAGACGTTCTAGACTGGTTCACCAAGTACTGTAACATATAAGGATTCTTATAAGTTCTGAGGCTTTCATAATGACCATAGATTTGAATCATTACATACAGTCGCTTTGTCAATCTGAGACGCAGTGTCAGATGTTCAAAAACAGCAAAAATGTATTTAAATCGTAAAGGGACTTGATAAATTATGGTTTCAGTCCAAGAATATCGGAAGGCAGTCACCGTAACTATATTGGCATGTTTGTTTTCAAAAAAGGCTCAATCACCACTTCTGATATTACGCGCAGTAAACCGTAACTTGGATGGCTGTCCCTAACCTCTCGGTATTTCAAAACTTGGTATTCTGTTTATTCTGACATTCAGATAGGTTTCATCGACCACAATCGGTTTGTAAATAAAGTTGTTGTCTTCTCTAGCCATCGCCTGAATAGGTACTGCATATTTTAGCTGCGTCTGATAATCCGTCGATCTTTATTAACCAATTACACCTTGAATGGGGCACATTTCTTGCATGCGCTGAAATTCTAAACTCGCGAAAATGACTTCGAGTGGATGTTCCTGGTTCCTCTTGAATGTTCTATTGTAAACGCTCAATACTTCCCTCTTTGTGTACTGAATGTGGTTTCCTAATTCCTCGTTGCTGGAAATGTTGAATAAAGTCAAATATCGTGGGAGGCTTCCTGAAAGGGAAATAGTGCAGTTATACTCACTGTGTTAGACTAATGAGGCACTGATTCGAGAAATGAAATTAACTGATTTTATACGTTGTTCCGTGAAGATTTTCCCCATTTTTTTAAATTTCTGAGAAATCAAAATTGAAAATCAGAAAAACAACATTTTTTTTGTAAAACAAACAACTCTATTAGAAAAGGTATTATTCAACTTTTTACTGCTAAAGAGACTTCTGGGCCACTATTATTTAATTCAGATCTATCAAGTATTTGGGTTCAACCGTAATCACTATGGTTTTATCAATAAAACTATGGGCCTAGTTGTTAATCTCTATATTTATTTACTTTGGGCTATTCCAGAAATACTTGTATGGGGGTGGTGGGAGGCCCTTTTTACCCCCATCATATACAATCAATTTTTTTCTTAGACCCGCCACCCAAATTTTAATTTTTTTATTACACCCATCTTCCCATAAATTAGCTCGCACTAATATATTCCCGGATAAATATGCCATCTGTATATGAAATGCTCCTGTTTTATCAAGTAGTTTCATTTTGTATGCCATGTACAAAGTTAGCTATAATACATTTTTTCAGATTGATACACTTTATGCAGGTTTCCTAATATATATATATATCGTTAAGTGCAGGATCTGTTAGCTTTCTAGAAGTATGCATTTGTGATAATATTCATCCTAGGTTGTATTTTAGTTAGTTATTTGTTGTATGCCTACAAACCGAAGTATAAATATATCATGTTCCCTGGACGAATTGCCTATTTCGGCATTGGACATTATAGTATCCCCTGATAAATTATGTGGACTATGTGGCCTCAAAAATCAGGTTAAAAGGTCTGAATAGGTAAAACACTGTGATCTTGATGCCATTAGATTCAGACATATCTGGGGAATAAAATAAATTTTGCGGTTCACACGATAGTAATTCATCATGTAGATACAGTTAACCCCGAGATCTTAAATTCTTATGAAGTTACATAAAAGTCTACATCCATTCCATCAGTGTATACTTACTAAAGGATTGTTCACAGTGGGAAGTCTCAAATTATTCCAAAATTATTTCATAGATTTTATCAATCTATTCCCTGACCATAACCTACCACAAACATTTATTCCACACACGCCAGATGTCACTACCGTTCACAATGATATTGGCAAAATTAAAACGATGTTTTTCGGTGTTAAACTGTTACACTATCTCCGATGAGATTCATTTCTTCGTGATTCTAAATAAAATATACACGGCGTTCAATTTCCACCCACCACCATACATAGATTTTCACAAAACCGACCACAAATTATTATTATTTTTCTAGTCTACCGATCTACAATAAGTTTTCTATTGCTCAGACCCCATCACCCATGTAATATTAATCAAATTGCCGCCCGTTACCCCCATATAGTTATAATTGGAATAGCCCTTACAAAACCTTGTGGTAACTGCGTACGGATATGTCTGCGTAACAGATCCCGATAGAGCATCAACCATCCGACTTTTTTCCTTCGCTACCATCATATTGTTGTAGTTTAGGTAAGTCTATACCACACCTGACAAGACTTCCGGCGAAAATTATGCCAGGATTTAAATAAAATATGAACTAGCTTGAAATACTGTAGATTGGCAAATGTTGACGAATTTGTCAACATTTGCCGATCTACAGACTAAGACACCATTATAAATATCACAGTTGTGGGGGGGGGATATATTATTGTTCTCTATAGCGTGAGCTTGTGTAGGTAAATTAATCTACATATAACAACAATTAAATTGGACGTTGGTCAATAAACTATTTATATTTAGTATTACGGATGTTTATTTCATAGCAAAGACATTGGAATTTATCAACGTTAAAATGTAAATATCAAATCAGTCGAACACGTGGTCAATATTATGCATCATGGAATGTGATTGGTTAGCTCTCTAACTAGAATCCTCTTTCGAAATGCGCCTAATACAAAAACACCTAATTACGATAATCATTTATTGATAATCACCAGACAATATTCTATATTAGTATACAGTTTATTTCAATCTAACATAAATCATCGTAAGAGAGCCACACATAACAATCAACGGTCATCATACATTTACAATACAACACTGAACATTTACAACCAAAGGTAATTACACGACACACTAAACATTTAAAGTTATGGTGACATAATGGTGACACTTTCCAAGAATGTTTATAATAAACTGTGATATTTCAAGTGGATTACTGACCAGTCACCATTCATGCACCGTATGACTTCCTTTGAAAGTGGTGCATGATTGGATAAGAATCAGTCAGCCGGAGTGTGACCGTGTATTTGGTTATGGTGTGAATTACAATAAATTACAGCTGTCGGTGTGCTTTGAATGAGTGATTTGAGACAATATTTGTCACATTACAAATAAAATGACGAAATTCGATCATTTTAGAATCAAGAATTCGCCAACTTAAAACGTCGCCATCTTGTCCAGATTGTCAATTCATCAGCTTAATACGTCGCCATTATATGCCGATTCACAGTATATCTATACTTTTGTAGTTATTGTACTGCAAGTTTCAACAGCAATGGATTACCAAATTAAAATGAGTAATCATTGTATCTAAAACTGACAGCGAGTACGTTCGTTGTACCGTATGTGTTCGCGATGTAAAAGTTGCTGCATCCGACGTCTATGTTGTGAATATGAAATTGGCCGCAGCACTACAAATGAGGCCAAGGCGAAAACACACGTACCAATGACGTCATTCTTCGCTGTGAAACGATAGTCCTCTTCCGTCGTCACGAAGACAGAAGTACTCTTTGCACAATTTGTAGCAGATCATAACATCTCGGCGTCCGTTGCCAACCAATTCACTGACTTAGGGAAAATAACGTTTCTAGACAGCAACATTGCTAAATCAGAGTGTGAAGAGAGATTTTGAAGGAATTTGGAGTATTTACAGATGTTGAGCACATCTAAATATTAAAGCACTGCTCACCTCACTGGCTCTCTCTGTCTTTTGTGCATTGTGGAGCGTGTGCTCGACCAGTGCCCCGCTTTGGTGGCATACTTCACCAGTCGTGATGATGTAGAGAGGGCCGGGAAAATAAAACGTGCAATTGAGCGGCTCAACGACCCTCTAACTAAACTCAGCCCGCTCTTCCCCAACTTCATCCTGTCTGCCATGAATGACTCCAATAAACTCTTCCAGGCAGATGAAATGCGTATTAGTTACTTGTCCAGAGATGACACGCTTACTGCATAAGCGGAAACCAACATGACGATGAACTGCTCGCTGTTGGTATGCCAGCTCGCAGCTTACTCGCAAACACAGATGACCCCGTTGAAGAGGCAGTGCAGGCAAACTTCTTTAGTGATGTCCGCAGATTCTACTGCGCTGTTGTACGGAAAATGATGAAGATTTTCGACGAAGAAGATAAAGACGCCACTAGAACAGATACGGTTCCCCCACGCTGGCACAAGTAATGGTCGCTGTTATCTGTTTGCTACACAACAATGGCGACTGTCAGAGTGCATCTTCCGTTCTCCGGAAATTCCATACAAAGTGACGTCAGAGCCTCCACACGGACACGCTCATAGCACTTTTACAGTACAAGGTCAGCACGACATGCATCAGAGGAGAGGGTGGCTCTAGCAAAACGTGCCACACCAGGGGCGGAAATTCAGGATTTTTTGGATGGGGGTCTAAACAAGGACAAAGCCATTATGCGAGGCACAAAGTTCCGAGGAGGGGTGGGTGAGGGAGGTAGGTCTCTCCCCTTTTTCAGTGGAAGAAAAATGGAAATCAGATAATACTTCGATGTTTTCTGAAGCACTCCGAATTTTTCAAGCGAATACTGTGTATAAATAAGGGCAAAGGTTAACATTCCTATGAAGAAAGACCCACGGTATGAGAATTGGTGATTGGTTCAGTATATATACAGATTGTTAGGATTTGGGGGGTTACTCGATTTGTTACTAGAAAATGAGTGTTCCCAGTCATAATGTGATATATTGTGCACTTTTTCACTAAACTATTTAATAAGCAGACTGAACATTTATTTCAAGCTGCATATTTATCAAAAAGAAATAATTATGTTTTAAATATTTATTAGCTCATATAAATATACATTAGTTAGTCGAAAAGGCTGACCTTGAACAACTGTCCAAGATTTTCTTTAATGACCCTATCTGCAATTTGTTTGGAATCGATACGCTTACTGTAATATATTTTCATTAATGTTAAGGCAGAAAACTTTGTGTCAGCCATCCAGCTCCTCAAATGGATTTTGCTTAGCCTCAAGCTCTCAACACGGAGAAACGACGCTATGCTTCCGCAGATTTGGCACGCAGAGTAGATCCTAATACCAGTAAAGTTCTAATGTTCGGAAAGGAAGCTGGATCTGTGGATACTAAGGATTTAATCCAAGTATCAGGTATCAGACTGCCTAAACCGCATATTGAACCAGCCGAATACCTCATTATCTAATGACCTCGGAATTAGCGGGTCATCATACCAATTACTCTGGGGGAGGCATCCTTAATTTGACCATTAAGCACTCATTGGTCAGCAGTTGTCTGCAGAGAAATGGTTCTGCAACTGTTACAGTAAGATATCAATAAAAGGAATGCCAATTTACATCTTGTAACAAAGACGGTCTGTCAGCAGGAACATTCGACCTATTACCCTGAATCCTTGGAACGCTTTGCATTTCCTCTTCAGTGGCTATATTTGAAGCCAGCTGCTTTGCTTCGTCGTACCATCTCTGGAATTCTACACCAATATCATCCATCAAACATTGAATCTCTGATTTGATATTGTCGATCATTGTGTATGCCTTAAAAACGTCACTATCTCTTCTTGTAGTTTAGCTGACAAACCTTTCAAATAATCCAAACTATTCTTCAGTACTCTGAAGCCAACAATAACTCCAAATGTTTTCAAACAAAAATGTCTTTCAACGTAGGGTGTCTTGCACAAACGTTTAAGTTTCTCGTGGCGAGTATTGGACCAATATTGTTTGAGTGCAAGCTCTAGGAATGTTTGCCTCTTGGGAGAATTTTCAAACAATTGTACTTGAAATTATGCTTCATTTTATACTAAGTAACTTAGTAACCCAACTAAAATGAAGTATATTGTGATTTGTCTGTTAAATAATAACGCTATCAGACACACATTATACAATATTCTATGTGTAGTTATTTAAGAATGACAAATTCGCGGTTCTACTACTAGTGATTATGTCACCAAATGATATATTACATTTAAAGATGGAGGATCTCTACTAGAGATGATTTAGAGGTTCTGACCCACTGAGACAGTCTAAGAGTGTATGGTAATGTTGATACTTTAATGGTTTTACTACAATCGAAACTAATGTTTCATTTCTCGGAGGTTGATAAGTATGTTTTTTATGATATTTTAGAGTCCGTAGATTCAACAATTAATAGTAATTTGGCAATTAAATGTGTATACGCTCGCATAATAATTTATTTAAAATTCGTTTATGTATGTTCAGACTTGAAAATCCCTGAATCGAAACTGGCAAAACATTTTATAATTGGAGTACTACTAATCTAAATGATAAACTCTCTTGAGTACAGGACGCAATGATATGATATACTCTCTTGAGTACAGGACGCAATGATATGATATACTCTCTTGAGTACAGGACGCAATGATATGATATATTCTCGTTGAGTACAGGTATTTGTGCATTATATTAAACTGTTTTAGTCAAATCAAGATACCCGTACGTGTTTGTAAGATGTTTTTCTAAGCCGTAGCCCAATGACAATAAACTCATCGGCGAGGCTAAACTAAATAAATGTTGTGTGTATTAAATAAGATAGTGCCAACTTGAAAATGGCTTCAACTCATTGCGCCATGGTCAAATAAAACATCAATGTTTCTTGTTGTCAAATAAAACATCAATGTTTCTTGTTGTCAAATAAAACATCAATGTTTCTTGTTGTCAAATAAAACATCAATGTTTCTTGTTGTCAAATAAAACATCAATGTTTCTTGTTGTCAAATAAAACATCAATGTTTCTTATTGTCAAATAAAACATCAATGTTTCTTATTGTCAAATAAAACATCAATGTTTCTTGTTGTCAAATAAAACATCAATGTTTCTTGTTGTCAAATAAAACATCAATGTTTCTTGTTGTCAAATAAAACATCAATGTTTCTTGTTGTCAAATAAAACATCAATGTTTCTTGTTGTCAAATAAAACATCAATGTTTCTTGTTGTCAAATAAAACATCAATGTTTCTTGTTGTCAAATAAAACATCAATGTTTCTTGTTGTCAAACAAAACATCATTGTTTCGTGCTGATGGCCGCCAATAACTGATATATACGAACTGTTTGTTGTTGTTGTTGTTGTTTTGTTTGTGTGTAGTAAGATTAAAGTGATCGGAAGAAATCAAGTTTTATCATCGCTTAACTAGTTTATTCTCATCCATTCCTTTATATTGTAAACACTTGTTGGGTCACTGGATCATATACTTCAGCAGATCCTGCACCGGAAGAAAATCTCCATATTGATTAAGTTAACGTACAACAAAAAGTTATCCGGCTAAAAAAACTGAGAGGGTTCTGTTAAAAAGGAAAAAAAAGGGAACCATTCAGTGTATTTCTTGACATCCCGTGGGAATAGGATTCGGTGCTCTCTCTCTCTCTCTCTCTCTCTCTCTCTCTCTCTCTCTCTCTCTCTCTCTATATATATATATATATATATATATATATATATATATATATACATTAACACGAAAACTATAGTATCTATAATGAGTAAAACCGTTTAAGCGAATGGCATTTTGGAAATAGTGATGAGGATTGAAAACTATCTATTAGCTAGATCTATATAGAATCATTACTACATTTAGAAAATATTTGTAACAACATTCTGCACGTCAGGATATTCAATGGACAGAAAAAACCTCTGGTATCTATATAGATGGTATTATTCTCAGATAAAGCGAATATTAATTATACTGTCTTAATGGGAAACCGTATTACAGCTTTCAGGATAAAGGTTTGTATAGCGTGCAGGATTACTGATGTATATAAAACTGCTTCCATATGGAATTCCCTTATCAAGTTCAGCCATCCATATACGTCGATATTTCGTGTGCTTCTCGGTGTCGGTGACATGGATCTATAGCTCATATTCATAGGGAAAAGGTTGATAAGGATTCATTAATCGGATTAGTATCGGGTATCCGTGTCTATCAGAACTCGTGTTCCAGCGAATCTTTACCGTCATGGCTTACCGTATCAATGTGTATGACATATCTGGTGTATTCAGTTATTTGACATAGGCATGTAACACAAAATGGTTTGACATAATCGGGTCATATTTGCGCTTTTATTAACCTTTTTAAACCCAAATAATTTTCATGTCCTATATTGAAAATAAAATCTCTCTCTCTCTCTCTCTATATATATATATATATATATATATATATATATATGCGCACACTGACACGTCTCCACATCGGACCTGCTCGTCTTAATTGTACATCAATAAAAATATATGAACCGTAACAATTAAGGGATATCTGAAATAGTTTAAAACAAATAATTAAGTTAGGTAGTTTAGATAGTTTGGATATTTGCATTGATCAGTATTCGGAAATAGCACGCGGGACACAAGTATTTTGAAAACTATTATTGTATAAACCAGTAATGTATTTCACCCGGTCCCCAATTGATTCATTTCCCTTCGAATTAATGTGTTCTAGCTAGATTTTTTTTATATGTGCATGGACAACCTGAATAATATTAATATTAGAAGTTATTTTAAGTTGAGCTTTTTAGACTTTGCACCGGTCACATATAGGACATATAGTTAAATAAATTCCGTATTTTTAATATTATTGGGTTTTTTTATACTGTATATTTATCTTCTTCTTATACATGGAAATAAAGGAAACGATTTTAACTAATTCTCTCTCTCTCTCTCTCTCTCTCTCTCTCTGTGTGTGTGTGTGTGTGTTAGTCTGAAAAGTATCACTGGTTTTAGAACATTTTTGGCTGCGCATTAAATAATTTCTAGATTCAGTGATATATATAATTTATTTACAAAAACAATAAACACGCTTAAGAAAGAAAATTTTGTATCATTCTACTATTATTAATTAATTAAATTAATTAATTAATTAATAATAATATAATAATGTATATATATTTAAAAGTGTTTTGTTTAATAGTTGGAGTCATTCAAGGGCAATGTACAGTTAAATTACAAAGAGACGGACAATGTACATCTAGATATGAAGAGATTATACATTGAGATTATAAATCATATCAACTTAAATATAAAGTATATATAACATATTTATAGATTGATAAAACTACATAATAATATGCACAATGCACTTAAATATTTTAATAAGTTAATTAATATATATATATATAATATATATATATATATATATATATATATATATATAATAACACATTTATTTAAAGTATCTTATCTTACAAATATATACTGTTAGATATACCATGCGTTTGCACCATAATTGACACAGCACACACACACACACACACACACACACACACACACACACATATATATATATATATATATATATATATACACACGTGTACTTGTCGTGTATATGCACTACAACCGCACTATGCAATAACAAATACTATCAAGGATATGAAACATTATTAAAAAATAATAATATATATATATATATATATATATATATATATATATATATATATATATATATATTGTTATTACTTTATATTTAATTAACATATCACGTGAATGCTTTGAATTCTAAAAGGAAAGAAAATTATTTGTTCATGTCTATAATAATATTCCAAAGTTATTTGCATTTCTGAAAATGATGACTCCCATGCCATGTTTTCGTTGGATCTCGTGCTGAATTCGCATTTTATGGAAGGACGCAAATTGCGGGTTGGGATCAATTTACTGAGTGAAAGGTTATTTTACTGAATTTGTTATGTTTCTGTGGCATCTTTTATTCGCTGATTCAGTACGAGGTACTTGCGGTGTTCGTGCTAGCTGAAATACGGTATTTATAGCGATGTAAGCAAAACACTGGCCGACACCCGCCATCTTGTTTATTTTCATTTAGATATATTCGGTGCCGTCTGAGCGCGGCCTGTGGTGTTATCTTTAGTGAAGAAGGACAACCATTATTCATTACTCCTTGTGTGTGGCATTCCCCTGGGTGGACCAGGGGCAGAGGTTGCAGCTATTGGGCGGATTGCAAGCAAGCACGTCAAAGTGGCCGTGTCACAGAAATCGTCAAACGCGAGCCGAGAGCTACCGGTCACTTGCGATACACCCACACTGGCTCTCCAATACAACATGATGAATAACCATGACATTCATGCCGAGGAAGCTGCCGAAATCACAGATACCCAGCATCCGGACGTGGAAGAAATGGAAATGGATACAAGAGAAGGTAAGTGTCGATCCGACACTCGTGCACATACAGCGACAGTCGTTGTTCTTTGTTAATAAAGCGGGTGTTCGTTTTCTGACCATCAAATGATCAATCTTCGACCATGTGTTCACATTTCTACAGCTTTAAGTTTTGGACGTCACCCTTCAGTAGAATTGTGATTTTTGAGTTAACAGTACTTAGATGAACCGGTGCATTTTTATTGTGTACATATTTTCAATTTAAGTATGAATCATCAGGTGCATTGAATGCTGCTAACTGTTATTTGTCTTTGCAAAGATGTTGTCATTAACAGCCAATTTTATATGGGAATGGAGTTATTCTGTCCTTTTAAATATTTATATTACTGTAATTTTTCTAATTCAGGTATGTTATTTATCACGATTTAAGTGTCATCTTTTTGAAGGGCGTTATTAGCATGCATGTGTGTTTTAACAAACTTGTGAATTGTGCGGGTGCTCTTATGTGACTATATATGTCAGATTTAATTTTTCTGATTGCAGCACTCACTCAGAATTATAACATCTTTACTGCAGTCATTAGTATCATTGTATGTTTTCTCAATCCTCGATGCTGTGTTTGCAGTTAGAAAGTATGCATTTTGGCAGAAACTATGTTTAAAAAAATAATTTCTTCATATTGTAGTTAGGTGACACAATATTTGTAAGGAGAGTTAGCATTGTGTTACCATAAGACATTGCATATTTTATGGAAACATGTGTGCATTTTTTACACTACCACCACCAAAGAATCAGTTTAAAATAGTACAAGATGTCACATCTCTGAAAGCAAATTTTATCCTGTCTGTGGGATTCACACAAAAGCTGACAGCTCCATCTTCTACAAACTACTAATGGATGATTCTAGTCAGATCAATGCTTTTCAATCTAAACTGTTTATGTCAGACTGATACTATTATTAATATCTGTATTGTGATGGCAACAGCCACCAGTATTATAGAAATGAAAAAGGCAGGTTTTTTTTAAAATTTGGTCTATATTTATGTAAAATGAAAAGTTGCACTGAAATCATCTTAAATCTATGTTATTTTTTATAATATCTATTGTTAAAAGAAACCTCTGCATGATCTAAATCCTGCATGCTGACACCATTTTGATGTTTCCTTTGGTGTCAGATGAAACCTTATTGAAGTGATTACTGCATTTATTAATCTGGTATCAAATTAAAAAGTTGTATGCTGGGTGACATTTAGATATCACAATTCTAGCATTAGTGTGGAATTTATGCATAAATTATCTATGGCTCCAACTTGGAAGAAAATAAGGTTGAATAGAGCAAGAAAGAAGACGGGAAATAAACATAGGTTAAATATATCAACATTTATTACTAGATTTATACGGTATTTTGATGCAATCAACTTCAGTTGTATGTTCTGTGATATTAACAGAATCCTAGTCATTATACTATATATGTAAAATCAAGTTGTTAACACATGCAATCTTCAGCCAGTGAACCTGTTCTGTCTTTAGAAGTTATCTTCATTTGCTAGGTAATAGACTGGCAAGTAAGGAGTGGAAGTTGGGATGTTTCCAGATGACAGGGTTATTTGGCACAAAATATTGTCAGTAAATCTTTATTATTCATATTTTTGCACACCAGTAACTCAGATTTTAGTGTGCAATCATGGTTGTTATAGGAAAAAAGAAGCCAGCATACTGAATTGTAATTTAAATCAGTTGGCTTCATAGTTAGCAAACAAGCCAGTTCTGAAATAAGAACCAGCTCCATTTTTTGAACAGAAATAAATTTGGTTGACTATTGAATGGGTGATGATATAGATTGAAATCATGTTCTTAACAATCATCTGATCACAAGCAGTGCACACCATTCTTGGAGACTTTCTGAAATTGTTTGATATAAATAAGCCTGAAGCATGATGACGTCAAAAACCAAAACAAACCAGCCGCGCTTTGCATTGTGGGATTTATAGAGCGATAATACTGTGATAACCCCGCCATTTTAACCTTAAACGTCAGTGTTCCAAATCTGTTATAATCATGCCAAAACCTAACTTCTGCATACCGTTTAACTCTGCTTCGACACTGAAAAAGTCGGCACTGTTGAAAAATTGTATTCCAAAACTGAAAATTTAATTTATTATTTATGGATATAGTAATATGGTAAATTGCACTTTATTTACCAATATTATTATCTATGATCTAATGGGTAATAGTATTGTTAAATTACACTTTATTTGCGCTTTCACTGTTTCAGTCAATCCTTACACTGACACTAATTATAAAAATTTGACTCATAGATTGTAATTTTGAATTAAAACTACCCAACACTTTCTCAGCATTTCATTCTGCGGCCAACACATGCCAACTTAAATGTTTATATTGCTTACTAGTGGCATGACAATACAGTACGCAGGAGTTAGTTTTTGGCATGATTATAACAGATCCGGAACATTGACGTTTAAGGTTAATTGGAAACAGTTACTAGTTTATGGTGACATTATTCTGAAAGTATGTGTATTTAATGGATATACTTGGTTATGACTTGTGAGTACTTCACTATTTGGTTATACTATGTGTAAGTACTTAAACTATGTGTCTTTATCTCCTCCCTGAGGGGTATAAAAATGTGAAACACCAAATGTTGCACAGGGTATTAATGTGAAATATAGGCCTATATTTTCTGAAGATCTAGCTAGAGAATGTGCACGAATAAATAAACATATGGGAATTTGCATGAAAAAAATTGATGATGAAGAAAATTGATCACAGGTATCTGATCATTTAATAAACATTTATTTGTTAAATTAGAAGTAAGCATTTTGCAATTTGATGTAAATGAGGCATGTTGTTGCATTTATCTTGATATTAGTAGAAATCAGTTAATTTTGCTATATATATGTATGTAAATTATAAAGATATAGTCTTTGGTCAGTGGAATTATTTGATATCGTTTATCGGTGGCAGAGAAGCTGATTAGCTTTGGGGAATATCCTTTGTTGTAGATTACAATCATTGTTGCTTGCTATTAATTTTTTTGCATAACCTAATCCATGAGCATTACAACAATAAAAACATGATTACCTATAACTAGTAGAAGTTGTACTGGATCATCTGGTGTACACATTGAAGAACCCCAGTGAAGTATTGGATACCTTTTCAATTTATATTTTAACTGTGGGGCTCTGGCCATGGAGAGTGCATATGGATTGACACCACAATGATGTAACACGACATGAATGAGCAGACATGGTGTCGATTCAATTTTGGAATTGCTTATTTAAAAAAATGGAATTGGAAATGAAGTTTGCTACCAAAAACAATTTAAATCCATAAAATTAATTTACCATTTAATTTTTTAATTCATTATATTCTATGACAACCATACTGCTATCATGTGTACAAAAGTGGCCGTAAAACATCGATCATCATCTATAACAATCCTACTAGGAATATAAACTACTTGAGAGTAGGTATTTGAAGTGGTTACTCTGGGTACCTACTCCAGTCATTGATAGGAGTAGGTACAAATTGGAAGTGATCAATTTGATATAGAAATGGAATAGACCTTGCCAACTAATTTTCGCTGGCTTTTACACTTCGGGTCACCACCTAGAGAAGCAGAGGCAGAGTTTCATGGTTTTCAATGTAGCCCAGATTCTTGTTTTGAACATCTCGCTTTGAACAATGATCTACTGCATAATACAATTGGAATTCAGATAGGAAAATACTTCTAGTGATAGATGTGTTTCTTGTTCAGCATATTCTATTATTGAATGTTGTTATTGTCAGAAAATGAGAGTAAATATTTCTTTAGCGAAGTCCACTAGTATCGGTTATTGCTTGAAAGTTAAAATGGCGACAGACAGGGTTTGTTTGCATTTTAAAATCAACTCATGGTTCGCTTTAATTCACGAAAAATAATACCCAAATGTAATATATCAATGCAGGATTATTGCTCTATCAATCAAAACTTTTGTGTAAAACAATATGTCTCTGATTTGATGAGTATTTTCGATCCAAATAGCACACTTGTTTGTTTATTAGAATTATGCCATCTATGCTGACGCACTATAACTGACTGTGGGCATGCGCCATGAGTTTACTACTAGAAGATGGCGAACCTTCAACATTGAAATTATCCACAAATAAGACAAATCGTTGTAGATATCTCTGAATTGTCCTGGTAAAATGATAGTATTACAAATGCCTTGTCCATTTTCGATATTATTATAAATGGCCAAAGATGTGTATTCAGGAAACACTATGGGAAAACCGCTGCCTATACATAAGCTTTCACTACAAATACGGCAATCCGCTTGTACACGGAAATGTGTTCTGCGAACTACCACATAGAACTTCCAATTTAATCAATTTTGTTTACTAAATCAGTCAATTTAATCAATTTTCGTTTACCACCAGCAATGATTGTTAAAATATACAAACAAATCTCGCGTACACACTGAAAAGGAATGGTGATCCAAACTCTGCGATTAATGGGTCGTGTTTACGACCCGATTGTAGTAGTCCTAAATCCTGCCACTAGATGTCACTAGCTTAATTGACCCCCATGTCTGTGAATGAGAACTATTTTGATTTTACTAGCCTCCCGGTTTATCCTATTTTTCCATTTTCAAAGATGATGTCTATTCAGAACTAATAAAAGTTCACCTGGAATCAAAATGTGAAGAAATATTCAGCACAACATGGTTTTGTTAATTTACCTTGGTGTTTGGCAGTAACTTATCTTCCTCTCAGAAGATTTTGTCTTCTTTGGATGACCATTTTTATTTGGTATCAGCCATGAACAATATCATTGTTATATATAGTAGCCCACCAGTAACCTATCTGGATCATTTTGAGAATGGCAGGAAATGTTATCGTGGGGAAAAATTCAACATTGATGAGTTATTTACAAAATGTTGGTAATATACCATGATACTAGTTCTACCAGCTAAAGGTAATTAGTGAAAACCCCAATGGCAAAGTTTGAGTCTCACAAGCTGTTGATCTTTGCCTTTCTGTCATGGAAAAGACGTATACATGCAATGGTTGATTGCTGTAATTTATATTTTTATCAGGCAATAATCAGCAAATCTGAAATGCAGTAAACATGTTAAAGAAAAAAGTTGTGAACCAGTAAACATGAAAAATGGGTCTTCAGTGAGCAGATTTAAATATACAGGTATACACATATATGGGAATTGAAGCTTTTGAGTGATTTGGTGAGTGTACTTGTTTTTAGTGTTAAGGTTAGTATAGGTGAAGGTTTGATCAGCCTAAAAGCAGATGTCCTGTTAGTAAAGGCTTTTTTGCAATCGCACACAAACACACATTTTAAAATATCCATCACACACACACAAATATTGTCACAGAATGTGATAAATAATAACTTCTTAACAACTGTTTATTGCATGCATACTCAGTTCATCTGTTGTACATTGATATTTCAGTGTCAGAGTAGTGCTGTAATAAACTCTAATATTTGTACTTTAGTTAATTCAATTACTATTTTCACTTTAGTTTAACAGTAATAGTATAGTAATACGATTTGAAGCTGAATTGTTTATACATGTTTTAAACGTATGAACTATGTACACTTAAATTTTACTGATGCTTTTGTGGGTTGATTAATTTCCTCTTTGTGGGGACATTATGCGTGGAGTGTCATCATAATGGTTTAACTGTCATAACGTTCTCTTATCAGTAATATTGAATTTACTAACTTCATAGTCCCGAGAACACAAAAAGATATAAAGTGCTACTGGTCGGTGTAATGTTGTATTTTTATGTGTCACTTCTGGAAACCGTTATAGTAAATATATTTGAAATTTTCGTATACTTGATCGACGTCAACAGTAGCTGTGTTTTCATTTATAATACAGGTCAGATAGTTCTGATGCTACCATTATCTGAATTTTGTTGGCTTGTATCTCATTTACAATTGATAGATTATTCATTGTTACTCAAGTGAAGTTTTCTAGTTAGTTGATGATCACCATTTAATAATGAGTTACATTTAGCTGGCTACTGAAGTGCTGTTTATCTGCTGTGTGAACAGTTGGTGAGTTGTTATTGAGTGACATTTAACCTGCTTTGTGACTGTAGTAATTTTACTTGCTGATGTTACAACTATTACTTTGTTAATGTTAGTAGAATTATTTGATAATAGTTTTATATGTTCAGTAGAACCACAGTTAATGATAGGAGTTTGAGGACCAAGCATCAACAGTCCTCAACAGAATATTAACTACCAATGTGTGTGTGTATATATATATATATATATATATATATATATATATATATATATATATTTTTTCCTGTAGGACACATCCAGGTCTTAATGGTATTAAAACAGGTAGAAAGTATTGACTAATAAAATTGTCATATTGTGAAAAATCAGAACTTCAGATATAGATATAACTGGTGTATACTTGTACTTTGTGGTATAGTTCCAATGTGAGCTTTGTTTTAGTCACGTTCCTTCTTGGGTTTTTACCTATATCTGATCTAAGTATATTAAATATACAACATCATCTCAGTGAGGCAGGCAGCCTTGTGTCTGTAACTTGCTGTCTGTTGGGACAATATGTTTTAGTGAGGCAGCCATGTGTCTGTAACTTGCTGTCTGTTGGGACAATATGTTTTAGTGAGGCAGCCATGTGTCTGTAACTTGCTGTCTGTTGGGACAATATGTTTTAGTGAGGCAGCCTTGTGTCTGTAACTTGCTGTCTGTTGGGACAATATGTTTTAGTGAGGCAGCCTTGTGTCTGTAACTTGCTGTCTGTTGGGACAATATGTTTTAGTGAGGCAGCCTTGTGTCTGTAACTTGCTGTCTGTTGGGACAATATGTTTTAGTGAGGCAGCCATGTGTCTGTAACTTGCTGTCTGTTGGGACAATATGTTTTAGTGAGGCAGCCATGTGTCTGTAACTTGCTGTCTGTTGGGACAATATGTTTTAGTGAGGCAGCCTTGTGTCTGTAACTTGCTGTCTGTTGGGACAATATGTTTTAGTGAGGCAGCCTTGTGTCTGTAACTTGCTGTCTGTTGGGACAATATGTTTTAGTGAGGCAGCCATGTGTCTGTAACTTGCTGTCTGTTGGGACAATATGTTTTAGTGAGGCAGCCATGTGTCTGTAACTTGCTGTCTGTTGGGACAATATGTTTTAGTGAGGCAGCCTTGTGTCTGTAACTTGCTGTCTGTTGGGACAATATGTTTTAGTGAGGCAGCCTTGTGTCTGTAACTTGCTGTCTGTTGGGACAATATGTTTTAGTGAGGCAGCCTTGTGTCTGTAACTTGCTGTCTGTTGGGACATTATGTTTTAGTGAGGCAGCCTTGTGTCTGTAACTTGCTGTCTGTTGGGACAATATGTTTTTTGCTATTCTTTGTTCCTCTATGTTGTATTGTTTAGCTTTTTGTTATAACTGTTTTGATTATAAAGATGGTTCATTTTACCTCAGTTCATATATCACTATCGCTGCTAGAAGTTTAAACCTTTTGTAATTATGACCATTTAGGGCTTGTACAAAATTTACATCTGTACTGATGACATTCCAACAGTACCGGGATATCTGTTCTGCGAGACTGACTAGACATTGGAAACAATTGGCCCAGATACCAAGTCTGCGGAACAGTGGCATGCTTAATACTTCTCTAGTCAAACTTCAGATAACTTGGTTACTTAAATTAGAATGGCATAAAACCTGGTTATGTTTTGGCTTGGAGGGAGATTTATGCTTTGATGGATTGGTATTTAGTAGTGGTCATGTGTTGGTGACGGTGACGGGATGTGTGTGTGTGTGTGTGCTGACTGCCAGCAGATCACCATCACTAGACCAGTGACTACCAGGCTTCAGCTGTGGCTAGCTAACCTCAGCAATGATCACGCCTAATAAGCATGTTTAGCCCTGTGATGTCGTCATACTGAAAGCTACTGAAGGAAGAGATTTCTACTTCAGGTTTAGTGAAAGGATTATCATCGCAGCAGCTGATGTCCTCTGTTTCCCGTTATCATGACAAGACAGTGGCATTTGTCAGATTTTCCTTCTGTTTGGCCGACAGACAACTGATTTGTTTTGGCTTGTGAGTGTGTTTTTGAGGACGTTGTAGCATGGGATCTAGATAGCGAGTTCTAAGGTTAAAGGTCGGAGAGGATGGAAGAGGAGGAGGAAGAGGGTTGTCTGGATATCTCGCTGAGTATAGAAAACCTTCTGGAGATGGTCCTTAGCATAGGTAGGTCTATACTGGCCTGTCTGTTTAACTAGGGTTAATGAGGGTAATAGGCATTATTATGGCCACCATGGAACACCAGCAGTGACTTGGTTAATCAAATTTAAAAAAAAGTGTTTATATATATATATATATATATATATATGTATAGTTTATGAAAATAGGACATGCAGCAGTAGTTGGAAGGAGCCAGACTGCACATTCTTCCAATGTGTACAGGTGACTATGTATAGGTATGTGAACAGATGAACAGGTGACATCAGGTATAGATAGGTATATACTGCTGATAAATATGCAGAGATAGCTGTAGCTAAATAATAGTATATAGCTGTAGCTAAATGGTAGTAGGTAGCTGTAGCCAAATGGTAGTAGGTAGCTGTAGCCAAATGGTAGTAGATAGCTGTAGCCAAATGGTAGTAGATAGCTGTAGCCAAATGGTAGTAGATAGCTGTAGCCAAATGGTAGTAGGTAGCTGTAGCCAAATGGTAGTAGGTAGCTGTAGCCAAATGGTAGTAGGTAGCTGTAGCCAAATGGTAGTAGGTAGCTGTAGATAGCTGTAGCCAAATGGTAGTAGTTAGCTGTAGCCAAATGGTATTTAGGTTTTTACTTGATAACTGACCATATTTGGAGAAATTTATTATCAGTTGTAATTGATTCCAAAATGGATTATCTTGAAATTATAATTAGTATTACCTGGTATAGTTACTGAGAAAGGTATTATCATGTCAAAACATTAATAGTGACATACTGGGAGAAGCAAAGTTTTTATCCCAAAGCTTCCCCAAAAGGAGTAATTACTGGAAATGTAGTGATTTAGCTGTAGCCAAATGGTAGTAGGTAGCTGTAGCCAAATGGTAGTAGGTAGCTGTAGCCAAATGGTAGTAGGTAGCTGTAGCTAAATGGTAGTAGGTAGCTGCAGCTAAATGGTAGTAGGTAGCTGTAGCCAAATGGTAGTAGGTAGCTGTAGATAGCTGTAGCCAAATGGTAGTAGATAGCTGTAGCCAAATGGTAGTAGATAGCTGTAGCCAAATGGTAGTAGATAGCTGTAGCCAAATGGTAGTAGATAGCTGTAGCCAAATGGTAGTAGATAGCTGTAGCCAAATGGTAGTAGTTAGCTGTAGCCAAATGGTAGTGTATGTGTTTACTTGATAACTGACATAGTTGGACTAATTATTATCAGTTGTAATTGATTCCATCGATTATCTTGATTAATTATAATTAGTATTACCTGCATAGTTACTGAGAGTCATTATCATGTCAAAACATTAATAGTGACATACGGGAGAAGCAAAGTTTTTATCCCCAAACCTACCCAGAGTCAATTACTGGAAATGTCCACGCTGATTTAGCTGTATATTATATGTTAATTAGTTTGATGTATTGTAATTTATATAAACTACATGTTATACCCTGATTACTGTTGTTTGGATGATTCTGATTAGTAACGTTGGCCACACCAGACAAATCAGTTAACTACCCAATGTTTATATGCTGTCAGTGTGATGTTTGTAAACTGTATGGGGTAATGCATCTTCCAGTTTTATGTGTTTACAATCACATGGTTGAATTGATGAATTTATAGTGTACCCATCATGATCTGCCTATTGATCCAGAAATAGATGGCTGGCAGTAGAAAAATGCTAATGGAGCTCCCTTTAGAAAGTTTGTTCATTTAGCAATATGCGTGTCTTTTTATAGATCAGGTTCATTGTAACTTGCTGTTATTTATTAAGGGTTTCTGTGGAGAAACGACTGAAGTGTTGTCCATCATGTTATTGTTCTCTGTGTGTTTACAGTCCAGAAATTCTGCACCTTCTTAGAATAACATTTTTATAATTTATTACCCGGGTATTAGTTTAACGTGTCCCTAGAATCTGATTCTCAGTATGTGTAGGATGTGACTCGCTAATTTGACAAAGATGACGTACTTTGAAGATCAAAATATGATCTTCAGATTGACGCAGCACGTGTATCAAATGTTTCAAAAAAGTGATAATAAATGCTACAGTAAATGGTAAATTCCTAAAATCTGTCAAATAAACTTGCTCCGTATAATAATGAACATCCATTGTTAACATGCTGTCACATATTGACTGTTGTATTACGCATCGAATTGTCTGAAAATTATCAATATCACAGGCCAATGTCTATTTTCATATGCATGTTAGTGGCTTCATCATCAGTCCACAACAGTGTTGGTGCTCACTGAGCATTCACCATGAATATTGTCTGTTTCTTGTGTATATAGTTACTACTTGTGGTCATCAGATCACAAACTACTTCCAGAATTAGTTGTGATATCAATACTGTATCAGCGTTTGTGTAATCAATTGATTACGGTGATATTTTACAAACATATTTGGGTGAACTATGCAGTATTAATGATTGTAATCATTAATACTTGACAAGTTAGTCACAGTTGTAGTTAATTAATTTGAATCATTTACCTTGGTACTATAATTGCTCCAACCATGACATTTGGCAGGACAGACATATTACAAGATACTGTGTATTTCTACTATAGATAGGATAACAACAGACCAAAATAACTTTAACAGCTGGCACATCTCCAACACTGAGGTGTTATTTACTACTAGACAATGTTTTTGTAGACTGAAATAAAACCTTGTCTGATTTTGTGAGACATTCCTTACTGATGTCAAAATGTTCAACTGACCAGTAGCCAGCAGTTGTCACATTTTAATCGAGGTGTTTTGACATATAGGTGGACATGATATATATATATATATATATATATATATATATATATATATATATATGCTTTAGTGAGGCCACACTCATTTTGTTTGGAACACAGCGCGCACGCCTTATGCCAGACAGTACAAATCACATATTGATGGAGGATCTTCCAAGTGTTTCAATAACCTGGTGGGTGGTGCAGTGGTTAGAGTACTGTGCTGCAAACATCCAAGTTCTCGGTTAGAATACAACTCACCTGCGTTCAGTATATTTGTTTCCCTGCGGAGTTGTCCTTTGGTCATATGTCCCAGGCTGGTGTAAACAATTCAACTCCAGTAAACTGGTTACCAGTAATACAATTAACTAAGATGGCAGTCTTCCTTTTTGATATTGGGTTCGTCCCTAATTATAATAGACTAATTACAGGTGGGTCACTGTTGCAGATAATGATTAGGGTGCTGTTGAACCTGTATGAAAGATATGGTCAGGAGAACAGCTTTGTGGTGAGTCATAGTTCAGTTGAGTGGTGATACTGTTAATGTTATTGGTGATATGTTAATTTGTAGGTCTTGATGTGAAATATGTCAGTGATTGTATGTGTGTGTGTGTGTGGGGGGGGGGGGGTAACATTCAAATACACTGCATTGCTATTAACAGTGTTCTCTGATCTGAAAAGTTTTTTTATTGCATCCAGGATTGGCTCTGTGTGAAAGTTGTCTTGTGTAGCTTGCCTATGGGCATGTACATGTAGTAGTGGGTGTTTTCTCTGTATCGTTATATTTAGATGTTCATGTGTGTTTGCAGTTGGTGGATCCATATTGTTGTTGGCGTACATGCTACACATGTTTAATAATGGGATGGATGTGGTTGAATCCAACTTTCTCCGGTGTCTCAGAATTGTATTTTATGATGGCTTTCTTTACCCTAGTGAGTCACTCCCGAGTCATGTGTCCGAAACGTACCAAAATCCTGCCGATAACAGTTGAGAGAATATGTTTCTGCTGAGTAACAATGTTAGCTGTCCAGAGGTGAAGTTTTATTGGCTTGCACTAAGATGTATTCCAAATATATTCGAAATTAAAACTATTTATAAAAAGCAAACAGTGGGCCCCAGATAGGTTGAATGTGGATGTTGGTATTATCTGATGCTAGGAGAGTATAGGGAAAGGAAGTGTTATCTGACGTCACTTACATTGTCTTAACGCAGAACACCTGTCATGATGCTGTAACCAGTTTGAAGATTGTCCATATTTCTTGTATACAAGTTTTGTCAATCAGACAATCACTTTATGGAGATTGGTTTTTTTAAATATTTGGTTACCAGTACTCAGTTTAAAATAAATCCTTATACAATTGATTTAAACCCGTTATCTTCAGTGTGCAGATTGACTGATGTCTGTAACTAAAAGACATGAAATAACCAGTCAGGTCAGTAATGATTCAGCATATTTCTTTAGAACATGTATTTGGTATACACACACATTTTTTTTGTTTTGTTGGTATTTCTATATATTTACCATTGTACATCAGTTTCTAACATTATAATGATACTCACACTTATACAGTAACGTGGCTAATGCGTCTATATTTATCAATGGTTTTAATCTAACAATTAGTGAAAACAGTAATTTCGTTGTACAGAGATCTGTCCGATATGTGTGTATCGGACATTAGCGGGTTGTTCCATTTATGTGGTTGTGTCCAATAGTTGATGACGTTAATGGTTGGCCTGGTGTTAGCGGACTTTTCATCATAGAACTCATCACTTGTAAATCTTCGGTTTCTGTGACTAAGTCAGGTGTGTCATCTAATGAACTAATTGGTTCGCGATTCTGTCGATGTTGTCTTTTCCACAGATCTTTAGTAATTCAATCAGTTCCGTGCGTGGAGACAAAACTCTTAGTACAAATCAATCAGGCTCCTTAGGACAAATTTCCTCCATGTTAAAGAAAACCGCTTCCTGGTTTTGTTGATTAATGTGGAACAACAGGAACCTTCTATATTAAATGTAGCCATATTGTTTTCTATGGCAGCTTGTACTAGGAATCTGTTTCGCACTTATGGTACACGGGACCCATGGGGTTTTTTAACACAGAGATCAGTATCGGTTCACAAGTATTTTGAGGTGCATTTAATTATGTAAGACTCATAATGAGTTTCTGGACCAAATCTTGTTGGCTAACTCACACATTTAGTTCATATTGAAAACTTTGCATATTATACGTATCGATATTTGATTTAATGATTGGTGACCTACAAATGATAGCCAATTTTACAAAGAAAGACTTTGATCTGTTGACTTCTCATTTATAATATTATATAATAGTATGCATTCATTAACTGAACAAGAGATGATGTCACTTGAAACATTCACACATGTACTGGTTGTATGTGTATTATTTTAGCACCTCTCTATACTATAACACACACACACACACACTTTGATGTGTATTGGTTGTTTGTGTCTTATTCTAGTTGCCTGCACTTTGACTTGTTTGTATGTGTATTATTTTAGCACCTATTGTCTCTTTTCCCCCACTTTGATATATATATATATTAGTTGTCTGTGTATTATTCGAACACCTATCACCTCTTGACAACTACTCTTTATTAGCGTATTATTGTGTCACCTGTCTGTCAGTACTGTGACATGATTTCCCTCTTGTCTTTGACAACACTATATTTCCTCAGTACCCACGAGACGTTCTGGCTTCCAAAGTTTGAAGGCCTTTTTTGTCTACATGTTATCATTCACATCACCAGCTAATTACTGGCGCCGTGTATAGAGTATTACCCTACAATCCTCCAGAGTCAGGTTTCAAACAGTATTGGTGTTATCAGTGTTTGTATAGGATGTTTTCCTGTGGGCGTTATGTCCCTGGTGTGACTGGTGTTCACGTCAAACACAAACAAAACACTCACTCTGCCATTTCACTAGTTAACTATCTACAAATGTGTGTGTGTGTGTGTGTGTGTGTGTGATATTGCCGTGCATGAAGCATTGAGTGGAATGAACTTATGAGATATCTGGCACAAGAGATCGATCTCTTACTGCTTGAGTTGACATCGATACCCGGATTTCCTGTATACAATAGCTGACTGCACTCAGATTAGTGTTGTTGTCATAATATAAGACTGATCACTATATTTCATTTTTGTTTTGTTTATTCCTTTTTTTTCCATTGTGTTTACCAAATACTCCCATGGTCAACTCTCCGAACTGAAAATATTAATTATGGCTTTCAATGGTGGGCTGACTGTTTAAAAAAAGAAGTGGACTCGCTCTGCTCGAGTACGAAATGAGTCCTATTTATCTGTATGGTGTTTGTCTGTCGGTGTCACGTTATTGGTGTGTCACATTGTTTATTGATACCTTCCCTATTATAAGTTTCCTGAAGCATATCCAACAAAGCCTGTAATCTGTTATCTAATAATATGGCAGTGTTCTTTGGATGTTGAGCCACCTTTTCGAAAGTCTTATTGTGGTTGATGTTTTCTTTAGTATACAAAATGCTGTGCAAGGGTAATGGATATCTATTCTGTTGTATTTTAAATATTCAAGACATGCATTATTAAACATATAGTAATGATTGAGAGTAGTGTCTTCTTTCATCCAATGGACGAACGTCAGGTATTTGATACATGGTTCTGTATTGCTGCCAGTACGTTCAGTAACGTATTTAATAGAGAGCTTTTTTCTTACAATATGTGTGAGATGTTGTCAGCTCCAGTCGGGTGTTATCTGTAAATGCTAAAACTTAATTCAGGCAAATTATGTCATTTCTTGGTGGATATAGTTTTATCCTGCAGGGGTGCCTCCATGGTGTAACTGGTAGCGCTTTGGATCACATATCACTTCCACCTAAGTTCAAATCTCACCGTGGCCTTATCTGAATGTTTTTCATCTTTGACATCGCTTCATTACTTTTGGAGGTCGCTCAGCCCATTTAGCCTATCATGTTCCAGGATTAATTCAGTATTACAAGTTCATTTATAAAACCTCTGTGTGTGTGTGGGGGGGGGGGTTAAAAGGGTAAAACTATAAATGATATAACCATGGGAATGAAGTAGCAATTTACCTTAACAACAACAACATAAAATAACTAGAAAACCAATTTGAATTAACTTAAGCTGAATGTATGTAATGTAAATAAACAAATAAGATCTAAATAAACGTTAGTTAAAGAGAAGATTAGAAGCCACGATCCAAATGGATTTTAAAGCTTAATAATAACTAATTTATAAGTGACCATCATTGTCCCAACCAGTGTCATATTCACCAGCATTTAAGGCTCGTTTGAAATTTTTATTTATATAGTTTTAATTTAGTTCTGATTCTGATGTTATGACAACAGAAACTGTTGTGTGTGTGTATAATATATATATATATATATATATATATATATATATATGGTAATAATAAGGGAGCATGTGGTATGATCTATATGGTGTCATATATGATGTGGTGGTTTGATGTGGTGTGCAGTATGTGGTTACTTTTTTATGGTAGTTGCAATATGAGATGATGTAATGAGATGATGCCACATGGTCCAGATGATTTAGTACAGGGTCTCTTGGGTCTGTCGTGGTATGACTGGTTATTATGATTGTTTGTAATTTAATGAGGTGAAAACGTCTCTACTTGTAACACACCACCAGATAAAATAACAGGTCGGTAATAAAAATATCAGAATAATAATAATAATAATAATTTAAAAAATACAACCTATAATCTCTGGAGGAGATCTAACTAGGTCATTCAGGTTTTTAGTTCTCTGTATTATCAGTGTTTATGTTGTACTGAGGATTATGAAGTTTTATGAGGAGATCATCTCATCTTTAGATCTGAACAAAACGTGATGTTATTACACACTTGTCAGATGATGATCTTGTATTGTAATTATGGCTAAGTCATTATTGTCCTGGGCAATAATTCACGGTGTGCAGAGAAGGATGTGACAATAAATGGTAGGCTATGTGGGGCCAAGTTGATCGGGAATTTAAGGAACTGTCCATGCAAACCTTGGCTGCATGGCTGACTGGGTTAGGCCTTTGGGTAACCGGGTGTTGAGTGGATTTGTCAATTAATTTGATTTCAGAACTGCACATCTGTTCAAGTTTCTCACCGATTTCCACGGATTCAGGTAGCAGAAGAACTCGTCAGCAAGTAATTAACTGTCAGGTTTATATTTTATTAGTCAGTCGAAAAACGTAGCTAGCTTTATTGGATAATTATCGGGAGCATCTCAAACATCTTGTAGAAATGAAAAGGAACTATTTTAAATGGAATGTTTAGGCTCTGGATTACACCACTGACAGGTAAACAGGCTGTGGTGGACCGTTTTAATGGTTGGCTTAATATTATTATGTCGGGTTTTAATATGTCTAATCAATAAACATGTAGCAGTATGTATGGTGTTTATCAGGATCTGGTGATAGGAAGATATTCTGAGGGCAGTCACCAACTAACAAAACCCCATTATTAAAATACGTCAAGTGGCTGATACATACATCATCTGCTCGGTGTATTGTTAAGTTATCTCTTTGTCAGATTTTATTGAACGCGGCACCGCTTCATTTATCTTGAGAAATCCACAGAGTTTAGTGTTTCTCTTAGCCAGTGTGTAAAATATGACTTGGTCAGTGGAGGTTATCAGGGTGCTAAATTCTAGTGTATGTTGGCGTTCTCTAGTTATGATGGTGGTTGCTAGGTTGTATGTTTGTAGTTGCTAATTCTCAGACGATAATCTTAAGATGCTAGCAACGAAATGAGTTGGGGGTTTTTTTGGGGGGAGGGAGTAATTTTCAGTAAGGTTAATTCGATTGTTTTTAGACTTGACTTTAACCCAAGATTTATTGACCTGTACACTCCTGAACCACATCAACTCCCTGAGGAGACATACTATTTATTGTTTTAGGTTTATTATCTGTAGTAATCCATCTTTAGTCTTTTTATTGGTCAAGTCAGTTAGTGAGGATATTATTATTGAATGTTCAATTATTATGGTCTGTTTTAATGAGGAAATATATTATATATACTGAGGTTAGTTATGATGATGATGATGATGATGATGATGATGATGATATGTGTGTATAGTGTTGAATGTTCAATTATTATGGTCTGTTTAATGAGGAAATATATTATATATATTGAGGTTAGTTATGATGATGATGATGATGATGATGATATGTGTGTATAGTGCTTTGAAAGTGAACTTTATAATAATATACTGTTCAATTTCATATGATGAAAGTGATGAGGACTTACTGTTATGATGTTGTGTACTGATGTTCAGTGTAGTGATGGTTTTTGATGTGTGTGTGTGTGTGTGTGTGTGTGTGTGTGTGTGTGTTAGCCAGTGTCCTTGTTACAAGATGATGACGGTCTTGAGGCTGATGAATGCGATCATGTGTGAGGTGTTGATGTTAGATCATTGGTGGTCTTTGGCTGATGATGTGGCTCTGAGTATATTGTTATAGGTTGGAGCTGTATGGGAAATATAGGTTTTGTCATAAACCTGTTGCGTTGACATGAATTGGGTGATAGGGTGAGGTGTGTTTATTTGTTGTCGATTAGGTGATTTGTTATTGGTTGTCATAGATTGGGTTATATACATGTAGGATAGGTTAATTGGTGATATCTAGAATAGATTGACATGTCTTAGTTAACATTTGTGATGGTTAGACATGGATTAGGTAACTTGTGTGATGAGTTGATATGTGATGGTTAACAAATTTGTAAATACATTTAACTATAACTACCAATACATTTAATTTTGAATGCTCAAAGACAAATATTTGATAAACGGGTAAATACTTCCAATAATAATGTATGGTGGGGTTAGATGGGTTGACGTGTATATAATGATATGTGTAATGGATTCAGTGATGATAGAATGATTGACACAGTTTGGGCGATTCATGTTATGGAGTAATACATAACATGGTCGATTCAAGTTGGTTGATGGTGTCTTAAGTGTGATGATGACGTGTAGCTCGGAGGGGATAATGTCTCTTTGACAGGATGACACGAGGAGAGTGAGTCGGGTTTAAGATGATAGATACACGGCTTGGGTGTTGTTAAGCAAACGTCTAGTTATGTTATAGACATGAGTGAGTGAGTAGGTGGATGGTGTTTAATGACACATCAGGGCAAAACAATATTTATTGTCATCTTTTTATCAGCTAAAAGCCATATAAAAACATTATCCACATACATCGATTGACCAAAGTTAACAAAAAAGGTGATTGGTTAAATCATCGGCCAGGCATCCCTGAAAGGTAATGATGGAAATTGAAAGATGAAACAACCTTCAGATATGGACTGGTTGAGGATTTAACTCAGATGGTTAAATTCTGTGGCCAACTGTACAACAATTTAGTTATCAATATTCCCCGATAGTTCAGTTTAAAACATAAACAGACATTCTTGCTTACACACACTGATTAGTGTGGATAACTAAAAATTGGGATTACAGTATCTGTCAGAATTCATCAGGGTATAAATATAAATGAGTTTCTGTATAAAAAATTGTACCATTTCATTAATCCTTAATAAACTATTATGTACCATAATTGTGTAAAGAAAACAACTAATGGCATGATATTAATCAATACATGATGTTTTAAATATTTTATTTAATAAAATCATTCTTTCATTTGTAACATGTCTATTTAAGTTGTTAGTATTGAATGGTATTAAATAATATGTGCTCCTAAAATCATACTGACTGTTTAAACAGACTGACACACTTTAAGTAGTTTGGCTCAGTAATTGTAATATTAATTCTAAAGTATGCATGTGCATGCACTCACGCATACATACTAGATACTGGGATTTTTAATTATAGAAAAAGTGACCATTCATTCCAGTAAGCCACTCACCCAAAAACAATTATTGGTACTGTAGTACACGATAGATAACAATTGTTATATCTGAGACTAACAGATAACTCGGATTGGCTAATTTGTTGTCTGGATCATCACAGTAATTATTACCACTGACATGCACATAAGCTAACTAACTAATCACAGCTAATTACCGGTATTACCATTAAATAACATGCACTTTTTATGTTAAGCACATTCCCGATGGTTTATTAGTTTTCCCATTGATGAGTTAACGCAGATTATCTCTGGCATAGTGTCAGTGGTTTGTCAAAAATACTGGCGAGCAAAACTCAATCATACTGTGGGCTGTGTGTTATAAATAGTTCATGTGTATTTGTCAACCAATAAAGCGCGCGCGTGTGTGTGTGTGTGTTCGTGTGTGTTAACCGATACACATAGTTTATACATATAGGAACAGTTATTGGCGTGAAAAATCGCAACTAATTTGGAAGTGCTAACAAAAACACTACAGTGATGATTCATTCAGGGAACACTATGACATATTTATTAAATATGGTTTTAATCCACAAATATATTGATCTATATTCTGTTTCCGTCGGTGTCTTCATTTCCTGTTATCATTCTTCATCTCTTAGTCATGTGATAGCTTGAGGAGTCTTATGTTGAAAACTCATCATCGTCTTAGCTGCATTCTGACCAATTAAAATGCTTTCATTTGATTGGCCCAGACGGATGTGATCATTATTAGTTAATATCCTGTGAGTGGAAGTGTTGGCTGGTTTCTGAGTTGTCAGCGGGATTTTTTTAATCGATTGATGGATACTACTTATGTTAACAAGTCGCATTATAGGCCACATACTGTCAGTAATATTAACAGCTGTGATAAAGTGTATTACTCTGGCAGCCATCAGATGGTGGAAATCAGCTTATAGACAACACCAATGATTGGTTTATTGTCTGTATAATTGTTAACAGATATTATTGTTTACATAGCTGTTCATATATATATATATATATATATATATATATATATAATGGAAATATTGTTGGTTATTTACAGTGTACAAGTATAACAATTGTTGAATTGTTTGGGTTTTATTCATTCTGTGTGAAGTAGTAATTGTTAGGATTATTTCAGTTCAGAACAATGATCTGACTCATAATGAATAATAATAATGCTTGATTGTATACATGTAGCATTTGATACGAACTGGTTTTGTTTTCCAAAGATCGCATCATTTTATAAACTTATTTCCTCTGCTTTGATTGATTTGACATCTGGCTTTATTGATTTTTCTTATCACGTTTTTGCTACACTTGCTTCATGATCGTACTGCATGCAGTGCACAGTCATTTAAGCAAAAATGTTGCGATGGCTCGAGTAGTTGCTTAAACATGTATTAGCAATAATGAATTAAGACCTATGATATTTTACACATTGTCATCATGAAACTAGCAGTCACCAAATGTTGTCTTTTCACCTTCTTATTCTCTGGTAATATAGTAACAGTACTATTACTACTACTAATAATAAGAATAAGCTTCTAGGTTAATTTTTATTACTTGTCTGACCTAAATTAAATCCCCAAGTACAGTGTTTTTGTGTTTTATAATAATTTTCCTGACACCTATGTTTTGTTACTGTATTAGAGATATTTCTTGTGTCTTTTTTGTACAGACGTAGTTATAAGATGAGCAAGTATTATATTTCAAAATAAAAACAATAATAAACTATTGATTTTTGATGATAATACAGGATCATGTGGATCATCTTATATTAGACTTAATGGATTTTTAAAAATATCTAGTTCCAGAATGTGTCAACATTGGAACAAATTTTTATATTGAAATAGCTGTCAAAATAAAACTACAGAATGTTTATGTGATACGTTTCTGGTTATAAATTCTGATGACATCTTTAAAAGTGACAGATTTAAATATAGATGTATGTGTAAATGGCAACTGAATAGCAAAACAGAGTGCGATTTTGTAACATGCATTTATTCAAAATTATTGAATTATAACTAAGTACAGTGTTGAAATGAGAATTTACAAAGCATAAGGAATAATATTCATTCTGAATATTCTCAGTATATTCATCTTATATATATATATATATATATATATATATATATATATATTACATACATATACTGAGGCTCAACCTGTTTTTTATAGATTAAAAAAACTATCGAAACAAAAGCCATTAGGGTTTCTGGCATAGTAAAAATGTATGAAATTAATATATTCAATGAATTTATGAAAGCTGATTTGTATTTAATTTATTCTTGGACATGATAGTAAGATAGTTTGAATGCAGACTATGATATTCCAGGGAGATTTGGGAGAGGGGTTCGTCCTTTGGGGGGGTTCTTCTTTTGAGGTATTGTCCTCAAATCCCCAACTGTCCTTGGTACATTCTTCGTTGCACCCTAATCTGAAGTGTACCAACCAGTGACACATACTAATTGGCTGCCAGTTAAACTGATCTCTTTTTTCAGTTCACTTGTTAAATATGACAAGTTTTTGCCCATTGGTTGTTGACGTCCCAAGTGTTTGGGAGGATAAATGACCTTAAGCACAAGTTTAATGACCCAATGTTCTGTTTACAGACAGCGGAGAGATACAACCTGTAGCGCCAACTGTGGAAGATAGTGATGTGGTGATGAATGCTGTTAATGGCGATGCTGTGGATACAGTAAATAGTCAACAAGACGACTCAATAGAACACGGTTAGTAGAGGTTATTTTCTGTATAATGAGGGGATAGCTGTCAGTGTAGTATACCCTTAGAAACAAGTTATCTACCATAGGATTATAAATGAGAATCTCTCCATGCTGGCCTCTTCATGCCATCTCACTGTCAATAAACCTCGGACTAGATTTTAATATACTTCACTAAATTAATGTTTGGCAGATGTAGAATCAGATGGTTGCATTGTGATCTTATGGTTTTCAGTGACCATCATATGCACACACACACACAGTATCTTTCTCACACACACACCAGGTACAGGTTCATTTACTTGCCAGTCGAAGTTAGCCCAACTTCTCAGTACTCTACTTTTCTTGTAATAGTTCCCATATTTGAAGAAACTTTGTTGTGTATATGAGTTTCTGTGCTGCATCCTCTGTGGGCACAGAATAATTATAACAGGGTTCTAGAGCAGCTAGAAAAATAAGTTACAATTGGTAATGAATTTCTTTGAAAATTATTACTTAGAGGTTTGTCAAAAAGTAGTTAGAGATTATAGTGTTCTTCAGCAAACCTGTCTTGTACAGGTCATTACTGCCGATTGTATTTGTCATTTTTTATGTTTAATATGTGTTTAGTTCTTAAATCATCACTAGTCTTATTTCATTTGGTCTGTTTGTATACGCATAAATAGATGAATGTCGAGCGGAAGCCGAGTTTCAGTACACAATACAGAATATTAGCAAGTTGAAAGATCAGGCACTTAGTCCACCATGTTATATCAGAAACCTACCATGGTAAGTACAGACAGAATTGTGTTCGGAACTTCAGATAGCATGCAATAAATATGTCTTTTAAAAAGAGTAGCCTTCAGTTGCTGTTGTAAACACCAGAACTTATCTAAGACCATCATGGTCTGGCTTCATTAGTGGTCTTTAATGATGTTGTGTAGTGTCCTGGTTAATGGGCTATTTTTCTTATTTTCTTCAGTAGCTATCATATTAGGTGATGAAATTTCTCTGGGTTTTTGTATGAAAAAAATAAGCTTAAAAATCTACCCTGATCTATAATTTTCTGCATTATATGTTGTATTGTTTATACATAAATACTGATCCACTCTGTTCGACAATTGCAGGAGAATTTTGGCAATGCCCAGACACTCGCAACAAAACCAGAAAACTCTTGGATTCTTCCTCCAGTGTAATGGAGAATCAGAATCATCGTAAGTATGATGTTAAAAATTAATCTACCAATAATTATTGTCATTTATGCTATAAGTAAGTGTGCAGTGGTGTTATGTTTTAAATCTTAAAATCATTGCTATTTGATGCTCCAAAATATTATTGGAGCTTGTATTCTAATAGTACCACTTAATCATACATACAGGTCATGGTCTTGTCATGCTGCAGCGGAGCTCAAAATATTGCCACAGAAAACCGATGTTAAACCATTTTCACGTAGTAAGTAGTATGTAATAGTGTGTTATATATACTGGATGTGATTGTTATATTAAGATATCAGGACATTGTTTATAATATGCTCAAGTACTAAATATTTTAACTTTTGTTTTCAGAAATTCGTCATTTGTTTTTTAGCAAAGAGAATGACTGGGGATTTAGTAACTTCATAAGCTGGGGTGTAAGTAATATATCTAGTGTTTGTGTGTGTGAGAGAGATTTAACAGTATTGATATTATAAGTAGTGTCAAATGCATTAGCTGCATATTCCTGCTTCCAATTCAGTCTTCTGTAAGTGCTGTTGGACTTTTTGGCAATTCTTACATGTTGCATTTTGTTTGTCTATTACAGGAGTTATTGGACAGTAGCCGGGGCTTCATCAAGGATGATGCCATAACATTAGGAGTACGCGTCAAGGCAGATGCTCCTCATGGAGTCAGGTCTGTTACTGTAAACCTATAATATAATGAAATTTAAATATAATGACTGTAATAGATCTTTTCTAACCCACAGCAGGGTTCCAGGTAAAGCACTATCATTATGGTGAAGTTCCTTTAACAGATTGTTCCAGAATTTCATGAGGACTGTATAGTCATTCCAGTATATTTTTTTCTTATGAATATATTTATACCATGTATACCAGACTGAACAAGCCTAGATTATAAAAAAAGTTTGGATGACTAGCTGTTTTTATTCTTCGTGAATGCATTGTACTGAAAGCACTGTTTCACACTTAACTTTTGCTCATTTTGGTCATCAAAAGGTTTCATGAGAAATTAAACATATTTCACTTGATTACTGGATTTTTCTAAGAGGAAACCCCCAGCCCAGAAAATTTGTTAAATGCTTTTCGTGATTTCTGTAAGTTGTAATAATATCATAATCTTTTTCAAACAAACTACATGCACACACACACATACACACACGTACAGATCATCATCATTTTAAATGCCATTGTCTGTAAAAGGGTAAAGTGATGTGGTCCCTTTTGGGGCTTGTCATTACAATTTTGCTTCCACTCCTGTGGCTCATTACATGAAATGGAGCACTACGCGTTGTGAATGAGCAGAGAACACCACGCCGTCTATCTACATGGTGATAGACCTGACCAATATCAATAATGTTTTTGTTTTCAGTTGGGATTCCAAGAAATATACTGGTTATGTAGGCCTGAGAAATCAAGGTGCCACTTGTTATATGAACTCACTGTTACAGACACTGTTCTTCACTAACCAACTCAGAAAGGTAATTTATTGTTTGCTTTTAAAACTGTGATGACTTAAGCATCTCCAGTAATTTAAACATTTAAAAATGGTTGTATTTTTTGGATTATCCAGGTTTTTTTAATGATGTGGACATTGTATGTGCCATATATTGTCAGTCTTGAATTACACATCTATATAGATTACTACTTACATATTTCATAACATTTACACCTGTGAGAGTTGTTGTTGACCTGTCATAAAGAGCATGTATGTATGGGAGAGAGTTGTAACATCATAACTCTTGATTTATCCTTTGACTGATAGTGATGTATCTTAATTCTCATACCTGATGACTAGGATTTCTGTCTCATAACCTATTGGGTATATCTTTACGATCATTGCTGACATATAAATGACACATCTGATTGGTATGTCATAAATAGGACACCTAAGTATACTTGTGTTGTTATGTTTGTCTACAGAGCTGTGTGAGTTTATATTATGAGTATAGCTATACAGGTTAGAGTGTGTCTGTTATAATCAAGAACAGATGTGTGGTTGATTATACATCAAACACAATTATTGCCTTATGAGTTAACACACATCAGTATTATTTAGTTCAATTTATCTGAACATGTCCCAGTTTGTATGTATGTTTTTTTAAGAATCATCAGCACTGTCTGAGCCATATCTGGATAGATATTTAACATGGTATGGAATTTATTTGAGTGAATGGCTATTCTTCAGTTTTCAATCATGTTAATGGTACTTGTTTAACAATGTGGACCAATAAAGTACAGTACTGTGGAACCAGTGGTGTGGCAGAATAGGAAATTCGTGATGGCCATTGATTTCGATATTGAAATATTTTGGAAGCCAGTTGGCTGACTTCAATTTGGCCCTGGTTTAATGACATTGGTTTCGTCAACATTTAATCAATGTGGCCAGCCACGTATAACATTATATGGTAACTAATGCATTGGCAATAACCATGAAGAAACTTCAGTGTACATCTTTCCATTTGGTTGCTTTGTCCAAAACATTCTACACGTTTATTATAATCCATTTCTTTTGTGTTCTTGTTTAGTATATGTTTTATTAAATATTTGCTAGTTCTGAAGTTCACAATTATATCACTTGTTGTTTTCTAACTATTCCAAAGCTTTTAAAATAGGGAATCAACTTGCCTTTAATAATGTTATAAGTGGAATGAATGATGGTGTAAAATTACTTGTAATGAAGAAGCAGTTGGTTGCATATTGCAAATTTTCAATGCTCATTAGAGATGTGCTTTTAAAATTGGCAAATATAATTTAATTTAATAAATGTTCAACTTAATACATAATATGTAATATACAATTGTACAGTATTTAAAAGAACATTTATTATGACTGGTATGCTCAATTTTTAATTTTTCTTGTAGTGAGATATGTGTTTAATATAAAGTCTTTTATTGTGTTTTTTGTACATTCCAGGCTGTGTATTTGATACCAACAGAAAATGATGATGCCTCCAAAAGTGTTACTCTGGCGCTACAAAGAATATTCTACGAGCTACAATTCAATGACAAACCAGTGGGCACAAAGAAACTAACCAAGTCATTTGGGTAAGCCTGGATTAGTGGCTTGCTCTCCATGTCACTCAACTTCTCACACACATATCTGAAATTTTTAAGTTATTAATATTACAAATTGTCACATAAGTATTACTGACTCTAATCTTGTAGCTGGGATTCTGTTGACTCATTTATGCAGCATGATGTTCAAGAGCTCTCAAGAGTGGTAAGTTGACTAAACACTCTGATTGTGTCATTGTTTATAATACCTTCTAATTATCAGTTATTCTCATGTAAATCCATCATTCACATTTTTTGTTTTCAGTTGCTGGACAACATTGAGGAAAAGATGAAGGGCACCTGTGTTGAAGGAACCATTCCTAAGTTATTTAAAGGAAAAATGCTTGTGAGTGCTTTAGAATCACATCACCAGCTTTATATAGTCTATACAAATAAACTTGAACCATTGACTGATGCGTTGTAAACACTATTACTATTATAGTTTCATAAAAACTTGCTGTTATGTTGATTTTTTGGGGAGGGGTTACCTGAACAAACCATTTATGGGTGTAAATCAGAAACTATGGAACAATTAGATGAAATCTGGTGGCAACCAAAAGAAACCAGTGATTCTCCTGGTCATCGGGTAGGTGAAAACTATGTGGGAGCATATTCCGGAACAAATGGTGTGCAAGTCTTTCTTAAAGTGTGGTATTTTTAACAAGATGGACAGAACAGAAGATGATCCCCTGTATGAAGATTTTCCTGGTTAAGGTGTTGCTGAAAAGGAGGATGTGGCAGATGCTGATTATTATGACAGTTTTCTTGCTACACATGACATTCTGGACTATGGCCGAGCTTTTACGTGGATGACGAGAATGATTCTGATTTTGAGGGATTTTAATTTTATCAATAGACAGGAAAACTTTAAAAACTGGCAAGCCAATATTTGAGAAATCCACCTCGATTTATAAGGTGGGCATATGACTGAGGAAAGAATTCCAGGGTCAAAAATTGACCTCGACTTATATGCTGGCTCAACTAATACGCGAGTTTTTATGGTACCATGTAAGAGTTATACAATTTTGTTAATTATGAATTATGATATGGAATTATTTAGCATAGATGCTCTCATCCCTAATATAATGATTACTAAACATCCCAAATAAATGTTAGAAATATCATGGTATGAAATGCCGACATATTTCTTCAAGGTTTATTTTACATCGTCTAAAGGGTGCCATTTCTTTCTGGAAGTATTTTCTGATGACCCTTTTCCCCATTCTGTAACTATTTTACGGATGTTGTATTACAGTGAACTAGTTTCAATTACCACTGGATCTATGCACTAGACTTATTATTAATCAACACTTTTAGCTGTTGTTTTTATTTTATTTAATGTGATCTTATTTATATATTTCAGTCATTTGTACAGTGTAAGAATGTCAATTACATGTCATCAAAACAAGAAGACTTCTATGACATACAACTGAATGTGAAGGGAAACAAAGATGGTATGAACTTTATATGAGAAAATAGCTAACAATTTAATCATAGGGCCATTCTTTTTTGAATACTCGTTTTACGAAACAGTGATTTTTTATTGTCCCGACCAACCATAATTTTTAGATGGGAAATTTTACTTAAAACAAATATTCAAAAAAACAAAGACTTAATTATATTAAAATAAGATAATTCATAACTGAGTCGAAACTATTAATGTGGATTGATGTGTGGCTATAATGGAATACAGGAACTACAGAGTGTGAAATAAGTACTTCGTGGGGGGTCTTGGCTTTGACTTGAAGACATCCTGGGGGTTATCATTTTAGAGCAGTTCAGAAACTCCTTTAATCTTGTGATAAATTTCTCTAAGATCATATGTTCAAAACACACCTAAAAGTTAGAAGGCTTATTAGCTGTGTATAACATTGCTTTGAGAATTTTATCAATAATCCCCATGATCAAAATGACTGCAGTCTTGGCTGTGTCAATAATAAGTTTGGCAATTTTAAGCCGAAGTTGATGTTTTGATAAGAATCATTAGTGTAACTTATTTTTATTTTATTTTGGAATGGTTAATGTAAAAATAACTTAAAATAATAACAATTCCATTAAGATATGTCTGTAGCATGTAAGCTATAAATCTGTGGCCTGGACCTCAAACTAACATCAACACAGGCTAATATTCATAATTGTTGTCTTTTCTATTGAATATCTATTGCAAAATAACTCTATTGATGGGTGGACTAATTTCTGCATTTACTGACCTTTTACTGTAATTGTTATTTTGATCTGCTTCAAGTTTACTTTCACCACGATTTTATTCTGATATGTTTATTATATGTGGGTGCATCACTTCTGTAAGAATTTCTAAAGCTTTTCTCTATTCCAGTGAATGAATCATTCAAGGATTATATAGCGCCAGAGACACTTGAAGGAGAGAATAAATACGATGCAGGACATTTTGGCCTTCAGGTCAGTGTATGTTGTCTGTAAGTTGGTTGAATATAAAGCTTTGACAACTGGTAGGATGGTTTTCCTGCTAGTATAAATTGAGCCTTGAAATGAACTGCAAACATGAACAGTAAGGCCCTTTGTTTAAAAAAATTAAATTCCTCACCTCATATCTTATAGTAACATTTCTTGCTATTTTGAAAACAGTAACTAGATGTTACAGTTGCTAGCTTGAAGCTTTTGGATAGCTGATGGTGGTATAAGTTATTGTGTGTAAATGTTTCAGCCTATGTGATGTTTGATCACATAAAATATTGCCATGACATTTCAATTCTTCAGTTTCCAGCAAGATATCCTATAATATTTTATGCTATTGGCTGGAGTATATCAAACTGTTGCCATATATTCACAACTGTTATTGCCAGATATTAACAGCTGAATTCACCTTAAAACCACAAGTGATGATATTTAAGGATCCCTTAGCATGTGTGTGTGTGTGTTAGTTAACCTGAAGTGCTTAACAGGCAACTTTTTGAGCTGGTTCTTTAAATATTATAGTGTTTGTGAATCTCTTCTTTTTTCAAACTTTGAAAGATATGTTGTTTTATGTGATTGCAGGAAGCAGATAAAGGTGTAATCTTTTTGATGTTCCCACCTGTTTTACATCTGCAGCTGATGAGATTTCAGTATGATCCTATGACAGATGCTAACATTAAGCTCAATGACAGGTTAGTACTACTGGTATATGAACATCATGGTACACCCCCCCCTATTTTAAGTACTTGCATGCATTCTTCTTATTTTAAAAAGACACTGGATTATATGTTATTAACAGGAAACTGATGTTTAGTATAATCTGTAATGTTTAAAATAAAATAAAGAAATAAACCATAAAAAAGTTACTCGACACTATAATATGATAACTGATAGTATAGAACATTGTCACTGAGATGTGTTAATTTGTATGGATTGGAATATAATGTAAAATGCTGTAGTTGTAAGAATCTGTATTTCTGTTAGCTTGTTTTAAAATATATTTTACATTTTATAATCATTATTGTTATTTAATAAGCATTTAAAAATAATTAGTAAATTTGTACGGGTTTAATATTACACATTTTTACGAGATGTGTATGCGAATATGTTAATAACATGCAGCCATCTTGAATTGGTGTGGTTCAAAATGGAATTGGTGAAAAGGGCCCACTTGAAGAAGCAACACTCAATTTATATGGGATCCGAGGTTTTTTACTGTGTCTGGTAAATAAACTGTTGCTGATAGCAATGGCTGATTTAACACCATATTGTATTGTCTGTATAATAAATGTTTATCTGTTAATCATATACACACAAACATTTCAATATTGTATTCAACTTTATGGTAATGAAGCATATGTTTATAATTAATAGTTTATAATAATAATGTATATTTAATAAAGCGCCCTTACTAGCAGGAGTCATTCAAAGACGCTGTACAAATAATATGTAATATAATAATACCACAAATAATATGTAATATAATAATACCACAAATAATATGTAATATAATTATACCCAAATAATATGTAATATAATAATACCACAAATAATATGTAATATAATACAAATAATATAATAATACCCCAAATAATATGTAATATAATAATACCCCAAATAATATGTAATATAATAATACCACAAATAATATGTAATATAATAATACCACAAATAATATGTAATATAATAATACCACAAATAATATGTCTGAAAAAAAAACCTGAAATTATTTAAAAGATACTAATTATTTATCTGTGAAAGCTACCTTGAATAGGTGTGTTTTTAGAAGAGATTTAAATCTTTTAAGAGAATGCATTTTTAATATCTACAGGCAACAAAGTGGGGGTTGCAACACTAAACGCACAATCACCATATGACTTGAGCCGAGACACTGGCACCTGCAATAGTATCTGACTGAATGACCTAACTTTCTAATAGACAACTATTACACAACTATTGGTAGTACCTAAGATGCGGACCACATCATATGGCAACAGATGTTTTACTTATGCAGCACCCAGTCTCTGGAATGCCCTGCCTGCCGATATTAGAGAATCTAAGACAACAGAGACTTTCAAAAAACGTTTAAAAACACATTATTATCTATCTCACTATAGCCATTGAACAAATCTAGTCATTCTTAATAATGTGTATATATTATAACATGCTTATATTCTATTTTGATCTTCTAGTTAATAGCAGTTCGATATATTGTTATATCAGTATATTATAATGATTTAATTTAGTTGATTAAGTTTAGTTTATTTGTCTTTTTTTAATAAAAAAAACAATTAATCACCATTATATTGTAATATTTTATTTTATATTTAATATATATTATTCCATGTCATTTTAACATTTTACGTTTATATGTCTTGTATTGTAAAGCATTTTTAAACATGATATAGTTTATGAAAAGAGTGCTATATAAATATGGTATAATAATAATAATAGACACCAGTTTACAAGGGGGGGTCCCCTCTGTGGTCTAGTTGGTAGTGTGTGTGTGTGTGAGACAGAGATGCATGTACATGTGTGAATGGACACACCCATCATATCTTTTTTTCTGTGTATTATATATTCCATTTCCCTCTATTACAGTGGTGTATGTTGTTTATCAGTTAATTATCTTATTAAACATTTAATGACCTTCACCTTTGTATGTTCCTGTTTCTTCTAAATGTTTTATTTCTAGTGTAATTTTTCTTGTATTTGTTGTACCATTCTCCTTTTTGTTTTACATTATGGGCTTATAAAAGGGAATTGGAAAAAAAAGGCTTTTAATAGGAACAAAATATGAATAAACTTAAAACAGTATTTATATCTGTATAATAATATAGCTCTAAATTTGTCTATTTTTATTACAGATTTGAATTTCCAGAGAAATTAAAGTTAGATTCATATTTGAAGGAACCAGACAGATCTGATCCTGCTACTTATGTACTCCATGCCGTGTTAGTACACAGTGGTGATAACCACGGTGGTCATTATGTTGTGTTCATCAACCCAAAAGGTGATGGAAAGGTATGTATTATTTGACATGACTCTGTGTGGGGGGGCACCTCCGTAGTCTAGTTGGTAGCATGTTAGACCACAAATCACAACCACGTGAGTTCGAATCTCAGTGTGGCCATATCTGAAGGGTATTTCATCTTTGACTTCGTCATCTCTGTGTGTGTGTGTGTGTAACAGAGATGCATGTACATGTCTGGATGGACACACGCTTCACATCTTTTTTCTGTGTATTACATATTCCATTTCCCCCTATTACAGTGGTGTAAGTTTGATGATGATGTAGTATCCCGATGTGCCAAGTATGAGGCCATTGATCAGAACTATGGCGGTCATGATGATGATGATTTGACATTACGACATTGTACAAATGCCTACATGTTAGTCTATATCAGGGAGTCACATCTCAGTAAGTATCGTCTTCCAATTTATAAGTCAGCTTCAATTGAAACAAACTCAGCTTCAATTTGAAACAAACTCAGCTTCAATTTGAAACAAACTGAGCTTCAATTTGAAACAAACTCAGCTTCAATTTGAAACAACCTGAGCTTCAATTTGAAACAAACTTGTGCTATAAAGATGTGCTGATTTATTTTACTTATCATATGATTGCCTATTACAGGTAAGGTCTTGGAACCAGTGTCTGCTGATGATATACCAACTTCATTAGTCAACAAATTAGAAGAAGAAAAGTAAGTGTCAAGGTTTAGTCCATGTGTTTGACTTTGTGTGCGCGTGCATGTGCACCTTTACGTATGTAGTGCTTGCCTTTGAAATATACTGCACACTATCTTTATCATTTTCATTATAAATTTGGTTAAAATACATTTTTAAGAATTAAAGAATTTGAACAGTTTCTCCGTAAAAGTATGAAAACATGTTGTCTTTATTATGTAGACGATTAGAGGTTCAGCGCAAAAAAGAGAGAACAGAAGCACATCTTTATATGAATGTTCATGTTCTTACTGAAGATAATTTCTTTGGTCATCAAGGCAATGATTTGTTTGATCAAGAAAAAGCTCAATACAGGTATGGTTTATAAATATGGGTTCATTAAATATTTACTAATATTTGTTTTCTGTTGATAAACACATATCTTGTTATAATGTTAATATGATATGTACAAGAATGTGTGCTGTATTAGACGATATGGATAAAATTGTGCATTGTATTTGACATTCCTAGGTTGTATGTTAGATATCAAATATTAAGTTGGTTGTTGGTCTCGTGTTCAGCTTCAGCTGGCTTCCATTTTTAATTACAAGATTGTAATCTTTGATCCAACAATTTCTTTAACACTAGAGCTTAAGACACGAGAGATTTAAAATGTCAGCTTTGAGTTTGACCAAGAATGAACACATCACTTTGATTTGCTTTTGTCATGAAAATAAATCTTGTTTATATTCAGAATTGATTTAGTGGAAGTGAATATACATTATATTAAATTTTGTTTAATTTCTGAAACTGATGATAGTTTCATGGTTTATATGACTGCGACTACTAATTCAGGTCTACAAAGTTGCTACAGAACATATTATTGGTTTCATTATATCCACTGTTTCTAGTTCATCAGGCAATTTTAATGGTTAAATGAAGCCCAGCTATATGCTGATGTGATTAGTTTAGACATTGATATAAACTTATAATTTAATCACAAATGTGTCATTTCAGCAGAAGTATGTATATATTTGTGTGTCTGTGTGTTATAGTGGCAGTGATGTCAATATTGCACTTGAGCTAATTTTTTTTTGTTTATATGAAAGCAATTTTTTATTCACTCTCAGGAACTTTCGAGTGAAAAAAACTGCCACCTTGAAAGAATTCATGGAAATATTGTCTGGAAGTCTGGTAAGTGGTCTGTTACTTAAAATAAAAATTTTGGAACACAAAATAGGTCTTAAAACATTTTAACTTAAAAATAATTTAACAAGATTTGAAGTATTTATCCTCTCCACTGGCCACACTTGGAACTTATGACAACTCAGATGATTTTTCTCAAGTTACACTTTTTCTAATGGTTATTAGGTGTTACATTTGCATTCCGTCAACACTTATTTCAGTGTGGCACAGCTTAAAATAAGACTATTCATGTCTTACCTTTTACTTGTGACTCTTTCAGAAATATCCCATCCCTCAGCTACGACCTTGGCCATTTAACTCTCGTACTAATCAGACGTTCCGCCCCATTGTTGTAGACATGCAGACAGAAATGAATAAAACGGTAAGTGTCTCTTCTCATTTATATGCAGATATAGTTGATGATAAGCCAAGAGGACTGATGAGGGAAAACAACTGTATTTAGGTATCTAACTGAAGCCTGATTTTGTTTGAATAGCAATAGGTAGTAATGTTTTTAAATGTTATGTATAAATATCTGCCAAAGTAAAAAATTTCATTATATATATTTAAAAAAATGAATTGCATTCATAATCCAGCATCCTTTTTAAGTATGCAGCAGTGATGAGGGTGTATATTTTTTACAAATAGGATAAACGTTTTGTATAAACATTCCTGTATCCTTCCATGAAATCATTCAAAAACTGGTTTTATACTTCTGGTTAAACATTTTGGGGTAAGAATGTAATACGTGACGTGGTCAGCAACAACCACTCACCAAATTATGATCATTTGAGATCAGATAAGCTAGAAAAAGAATTTGAGTTTTTTATTTATTGGTGTTAGAGCTTTTATAAATCATTTTAGAAAATATGACATTTCAATTCAACTTTCCCATATCAGCTAAAACAGCATAAAGTTCATTCACCTCAGTTTATATTTACCAAATTTAAATAGATATAATTAGATCGTTTATAAAACTTCTTTTATAAATTACTACGTCCTGAACACCTAGTTTATTTGCTGGTCATTTTGGGGATATACATGCTTGTGTGTGTTTGAGTAAGTGACAGTTAATCTGTATAATCAGGTAATATATATATATATATTACCTGAAATATTCAGGTAATACATCTATTGCTAACTGAGATTTTGCTAGCGTCTATTGCTAACTGAGATTTAATATACATTACCTGTAAATTTCAGGGAATGTACATATCACCTGATTATAGAGATTAACTGTAATATATATATATATATATATATATATATATTATTGTCCATATAAATACTTATAAAACTGTCTTAATTTAGATAATCCAAATATTCTTAAAATTTTCAGTTGTTGGATCTGTCATACAATGAGAATCCTTGGACGGTGTTTGTTGAAACCATAGATCCATGCAGTGACCTTAACAGACTACCACGTTTTGACAAAGATGGTAGGTGCTGCATACCTGTACAGTTATTGAATTACTTCCTCATCACTAGATTTCATTGGAAAAGTTGTTGCTATAATAATTAATGTACTGTCATACATTGAGGTAACTTTGGTAATTTCGGACTGGTAACTTCAGCCTCATATCAGGGCCTATGAATAAATGGTTGTGAATGCCGAGTTAACCGGGTCACTCACAGGGCATCACAGACGGTATTGTTTAAACATTGTTTTGTTATGACAATGCAGTTGTTTTTATATATGCTTATCTGGAGAGCTCTATATGGTAATTTCAGACTGGTAGCTGCTATATATTTTTATTTGGAATTGTGTGTTCAATTACTGGTATCCATAGTCAATTATACAACACCACTTTTGTTTATTTATTGGCAACACTAACAATGCAACTCATATATGGATTGTAAATACTACAATATACACTACGATGGTATATTGTTATTGTATAGGTCCATATAGTTGGGAACATGCATGTAGAAGTTGCAACACACTCAGTGTGCCATTTTTATATTCTCCCCAATATTTGAATATCTTCTTCTGAAGTTCACAATATTTCTTTTCTTGGTGGTGCTTGAGTTTTGATTCACTTACCAGTCAGACTTGGAGATGTATACACTACCCCTTGCCTTATTATGGACCAGTGTGTTCAGCAGACATGGGATCAATTCAGATCCAGAATTGGAATTGATTATTTAAAAAATAGAATTGGTATTGATAAATTTGGAATTGTACTTTCCTACAACAAACTTTAATCCACAAATTAATTTACTATTTATTTTTTTAATTCAGAAATATTTCTTTCATGACAATCCTACATCAAATATAAACTACTCAGAGTAGGCAATCCAAGTAGATACTCTGGGTAGGTACTCGGAGTACCTACTCATGGTAAAAAGTAGTTGGTAAAAATGGAATTGGAATTGAAAAACTGGGAATTGATCAATTTGATGTGGAATTGGAATTGACCAAATGGAATTGAGCCCCCCCCCCCATGTCTGGTGATGAGCATGTAAAATTGTATGTGAGTACACCGAGGCTTGTTTAGTCTGTTGTGCCACTCCTGGATATCATTATTTGTACGGATACTGAGTCCTTATACACTCCAGGCTGATGGGGGCTACATGGTGCTGATAAGGAAAAAGGGAACAGTCTGAAATTACTCAAGTCCGACATTAACACTTACCTTTAGGCATCTCAAAATGTTGTTCACGTATATATTGTTGTCTGTCAAATTTGAGGTATTTGTCAAGGGTGAGAGAACAATCTGTAGCTTATAGGTAAGCAGAATAGTTGTGTATGTTCAATATGCCCAAAGTGAGTAAATATACTACATTGCAGTGTTTTTGTTACATATGAATGGCCTATATTTAGCCTATATTTGACCTAAAGAATCCTGTATTTCCTATATTTTGAGTGGCAATATTGGCTGGGATGTATGTACTGTACACAGTAACAAGACCCATTTATAACTCTGTCTTGTTTTCTTTAGTTTTCAATGAACTTGGACTGTGTTTTTTAATTATTTTACCATTAACTTGGTTTGTTGTGTGTACACCATTTTAGATGAACAATAGGTTATGTTCATGTATGAAATATTTGTCGTCTGATTCAGAAAAATACACATACAAGTATGTTCAGGATATGTATGGTCTGTTAGGAGTTATTTGGTGTATATTTTGATAATCAACTTGATGAGAGAGCCATTCACTAGTGTATGGTTAGAGCTTTACACTGTAGACCTCCTAGTTATGGGTTCAAATTTGATTCATATCTGTGTTTTTAGGGTTTTTCCCTCGACATTTTCTCCTTGACCACATGTCTTAGTTGTGACCAAGCATCAAGACTAAACAACTGAAGTCAGTTTTCGGGATACCATAGTTTGCTTGTCGGTTCATATTCAAGTATATCCCGTGTTAATTTTCCATTATATCATGTAGAGATACTGACATATTTCTTTTATGTTTAAAATAACTCAACAGTTGTCATAATGTTTTCATTTAAAAAATCCTATTTTAGAATTCATTTCTTTGTGTCCTTTTCTAGATTTTCAGGTTACAAATTCCAGAGTATATTCCAGACTTGTTTCTAAGGCACACCTTTGCAGGATTCACATGATTTTAACGTGTGGGGTTAAATCATTATGACCATCTTACAGTTCTTTGAATATCATGTGTGAATATTCTATTTTTCATGGGGTGTATTCATTTTGATTCGATGTTTATAATTATTCAGAGAGCCAAGAATCCATTTTATTATCCAATGAAAGTATAATTAAATAAACCTTGAAATTGGGTAAGTGGATGTTGCCAATATATGGGGTAAGTGTTGGTTATGAAAAAAGTGAAGTAGCTCCAGTGGTTATGACAGCAGTCATACAATACCCACTTCATTCCACACAAACAAACAAGTTGTGTTAGCTACATATTACAAAATCTTTTATTAGAGTTGTATACTCAGTCTGAACAGCTGAGCATAGAATAGAAACATACGTAATGTAATTCTTAAAATAACCTCATTAATTCATCTAACTATTTCTGTGAGAATGCTAAGCTGACCCCTCCATCATAACAGCTGATACTCAGTTAGTTCCCTTGAGGATGATGATGATGATGATTGATGTTCCCTTGAGCTTGTCTTTTATGAGTAAGCTTGGTTTAAGTATAATAAGATGGCAGAAGTAATTTATATAATGAATCAGCTTTGATAATATACTTTTGTTTGCTTTCAGCTGATGTGCTCCTCTTCTTGAAGAGATATGACCCAAAAACAAAGAGGATAGCTTACTGTGGCCATGTCTACATGCCAATCTCTGATAAAATTAGCACTTTTTTGCTGCCTATACTCTGGCAACGAGGAGGATATCCACCCAACACACCATTGCTGCTTTTTGAGGTTGTTCACTTCATCTTTTATTCTTCAATATATCTGTCTGCATGTTATCAGATGTATAAAATTTATTACTGTATATACTTGTGTATAAGTCGATCTCGTATATAAGATGGGATCAGTATATCAGTCAGTATTGCGGGAAACTGCCTAACTTAAATATAAGATGAGGTAGACTTTAAAACTTTTAAAGATGTTGTTTTCAGAGAAATAGGTTTTCTTTTTGACTTGGCATACCGAAATGATCAAAACCGTTGAACTAGTGATAGGAGTATGTGTATGTAGAATTGATTTTACCGCCTGGCTTTCGGGGAAAGTCCCCAGGCTGTCGCTTATTCGGCACAGCCTCTGTGTTGGAGTGGTTGAGAAACCTCCTCCCCCACCACTTACAGGGGAGCAGTATGGAAAGATGGAGCTGAAATACCCTGAGGGTGGTCACTGCCAGAGTGTTTTAACGTCCCCCTTTATTTAAAATAATTCGGTGGACAGCACCATTTAACGTGGTCAGCCACCCACAATGTTGTGAGCCGAGAAATTAATCTCTGGAAAAGTTTTGACCTTTTACAGGGTTCGAACCTGTGACCGTTGGCACCAAAGACATCAGCGATATTTATACATAAAACTAACTACAATTAAAGACAGCTAATCAAGCTGAAATTGTTAATTATTGCTGGTACTCACAGCTTTTTGTTTTTAAAACATTGACTGAAACAAATTAAAATACAAAACTATCACTGATAATTGCAGTTTAGTTAAGCTGTTTAGTAGAAACATGAGTAGATCTAACTGAAATATAAAAACTTGTTTTACTTATTATTGCTCATCATACCCGACGGCTTTTTTCCCGGCTGATTCGTGTATAAGATGAGATGGGGGGAATAGGAATTTTTTTCAAAGATTAAAACCTCATCTTAGACACAAGTGGTATGTTGTTAAAAACAGAAGTGATTTTAAATTACAATACCAACATTTGATTTGGCTAGAAATAATAAAAAAAGCCTGTAGTTGAGGAGAAACTAAATTTGGAGCAGATAAATTTTATACTAATAGCATTAGCAAGGTATTGTTAGTTTCTGCTAAAGGTATTAATGGATCTATGCTTAGTAATTAAATAGTTTATGTGCTGAAAGTGGCCGATTCTTGATAGGTGGTAGTACATTATATAAACACCAGTTCGTGTATGCTCTATGCTCTATACGATTCATTATTCATAAATAAAAACTATTCTAGAATGAGTGCTTTGCCAATTATGCTGGCTGTAATCCAATGATAAAGGTTATTGATAAATAATAATTTATTTTACAGGAAGTGAAACCCAATCAGACAGAAAAGATAGTTGCCTTTGACCAACCCTTAGAAAAGGTTCTTGAGGAGTTGATGGATGGAGATATTATTGTTTTCCAAAAAGATGAAGTCGATTTCTCGCAGTATGAGCTGCCAACAGGACGTGACTACTTCAGGTAAGTAGGTCAAATGACACGTTATGGTGGCATCTTTCTTGACATGATCTAATATATTAAAGTGGTACTCAACCGGATTTAAGTTTCTACAGTCCGTTGATGTCTAATTAGTTTTGCTGGTAAATGTATAACAGAGTTTTCTACTCTTTCGTCGTGTCATAAGATTACTTCCTTTTGGTTAGTTGGTAGGAGTCACACAATAATTTGGTTTTGTAACTTGTTTTGATTTCCAGAAATCTCTATTATCAAATAGAGGTGACATTCTGTGATAAGACTAGGCCTAATGATCCAGGATTTACCTTGGATCTGTCTCAGAAGATGAACTATGATCAGGTGGCAAAGAGTGTTGGGCATTATCTTGGAGTCAATCCTTACATGCTGCAGTTTTTCAAATGTCAGACGTACGTATGCAGTCATTCCTGGCCAGAATTTGGTGATAAGTGTTTGTGATATGTCTCATTTACCATGCATGCATATACCACACAGACATATATATAGATACATGAATATAATGTGATGTTTAATATAATTGCCTTATTCTTGGCAGTAACTACAGAGACAGTCCAGGTACAGCCATCAAGTGTGCATATGATGGTTTGCTGCGTGATCTCTTTCCTTGTTTTAAACCCAGAGAACCCAGAAAAATATTTTACCAACATGTAAGTAATGTGGATGATGTAGCCTTGTATAAATTTCAGCGTTTTTGTAGTAGACAAACATAATAATTGCATGCAGTCACACACAGCACAGTAAGATCAATTTTATTTAGTCCCAGAACATAACAGCAGCGCTGTGTTAAAACAAATGTTGTCTTGTCATAAAGCCAGAACCCATTTACAGTCAGCGTCTGCTTGTTCTGATGTGAGTATTTAATACTATCTGTATTTAGTGTGATGTAGGAGATGGTGTTTTTAATTTGTGATGTTTACTTTTGTAGTTAACTATTAGAATCAACGAGTTAGAAGACAAACGTCAGTTCAGATGTATCTGGGTGAACAGTAAACTGAAGGAAGAGGTGAGATTCAGGTTGCATATGTTTTGTAGGTCAGCAGGCATCTAGTAATAGATGAGGGTTTAATAGCTATTTTATCCACACCTGCTTGCCCCAAAACAGTCAGAAACTAAAATCAGCAAGAAAAGTGTAATATAAAATGCATTTGTATTCAGTTATTGATTGTGCACATTATGCTTTAGAGTCACACTTTTTAACCTCACAACACTTAAAGAACTGAATATTCCTGGTCTATAACTTTGTTCTTCGTTTTGTGCAACTTTAGGCCCAGTTTTAGGTCATCGAGAGGGCTGTATTAAATTAATTCCATTGTGGTGCTACTATAAGTAATATTGTGTAAAACATGGCCTCATACCAGGATCAATAAAATATTTCTACATCTAACCCAACAAAATTTCTTAATAGCCCAACAAATATTTTACTAGTCCAAGCAAAACTGAGCTGGAGTCAACAGATAATGCCAGATTCTTAAGTTGGGTGTGTCTAGAGTGAATGTCAACGTAAAACGAACATACCCAAGAACCGCACCCTTGATATACTTAATATGCATTAAAAATATTCAGAAGTTACATTGTGACATTTGCTGTCAACTATTGCTTTAATTGCTCAATTTCTTTTTTTTAAATCACGAAGTCATAAACTTATGAAAAACCATAAAATATAATAATTGTGACCACATAATTGATAATCTATAATTAACATCTAACAAAACTGACTCATACTATTATTCATTTTAGTATAGATAGGTCATTGATTGATCTTGGCATGGGTTTGTCAGATTGTTTAACCTACTATTATGTAAACGGTTATAATAACTGAGGGGATATATATATATATATATATATATATACACACGCACACACACACACATACAGTAGGGCCCTGTTATACTGCAGTCCATTATAAAACAAAATTGGACCTAACACGGCCTGGCCTTGTACCCCAATTTGTGGAATCCACAACAGAGCATTTTTACGTGAAATGGGATGAAATCTGCTACTGACCAATAAAATTTTCGAAATTAAATCACATGTACCAACATAACCAACGGGTACAACTTAAGCACAAGTTGATTTGTTGATCACAAACTTAATTACACACTGCCTTATCTCAGTCAGCCAAACAGACAGCTGAATCACAACCCATATTTATGATGTGACCCCACCCACTAAATATGTTTGCTTCTGTTTATTAATTCACAGCTAATGCTTATGTTTTATTTATTACAATTAGGAATCTTATTTTTATCATATCGTATCAGTTGCCACTTTCATCTGAAAAACATGCACAATTTCTGGAGGATGAATATCACCAGTCCAACATGGTTACTTTTTTGTGCAATTTTGCAGAAACATTTTATTTTCCACACAAACACTAAGGTTATATTTATGTTTAAGTCAACAAATGGTTAAACAATTTCAGGGAACATTTATGAAATTAAGTAGTTGTGTAATCTTCAAGGATTGTCCAAAATGAGGTGAATACTAGTACTATCGCCCACCTCGACTGTGTTCTGTCTCTCTTCACGATCCACCTATAACACGGTTGACAGGTTGTGGACCCCAATGCCCATGTTATAACAAGGGCCTACTGTGTGTGTTTGTATATGTATGTATGTATGTATGTATGTATATATATATATATATATATATATATAAATTCAAATTGTTTATTTCAACATTCATAATACATTTTAATTAAAGTAAACAGATATAGAATGTTGAAAAGGAGGATCCTTGAAGCATTGCTTATATAATGCCCCCCCCCCCTTAACATAACATTAAAAACATTCATGACAAACTTTAAAATAAAAAAATGTGGAATAGTCAACAGACATAATTATATCTTTATGAAACAACAACAAATCCATATAAATTTAATTTTTAAATAATTAATTATTGTAACAATAACATATTTTATATATATATATATATATATATATATATATCACATTCGGTACAGTGTCTCCTCAAGTACAAGCTAAAAATAGAAATTGTAAAAATTACCTGACATTTTAAGAATAACACGTTCTAAATATTCAAATAATTTGTGAAAGTTATAACTTGTTTTTCTTGAATTGCAGAAGGAGATAGTTCTGTATCCTGATAAAAGTGGTGTAGTACAAGATTTGTTGAATGAAGCAAAGAAACAAGTAGAACTCTGTCCTGAAACAGGATCTGGCCAGCTCAGGTATGTGTACAATCTGTTGATTAGCGGTAATCGTGTGACAACAGTTATTAGCTATATCATACACCTTTTTGTTGTCAGTTGTAAGTATTGATAACAGTAAAATTACCTCTAAGTATCCATAATTATTCTAACAAAATAGATAACATTTGCAATTTAATATATGCAGTAGAGCTGTAGGGATGTATACATACTAAATAATAGACGATATTTTGTTTTCTAACATGTCTTGTGTCATCATTTGTCATTATATCACTTGTATGATTACTATTATTTCAATATTATCTGTAGACATTTTCAGGGATTGTTTATAGGTAACAAAATAATCTTTATAGTTAATAAAATTAGATGATATTCGGGAGGAAATTTTCATCCTTTACAACTTGTTCTCAGCCTTTGTAATTTACTTAATGTATATATTGAATAATACTCATTCAAATAGGTTTAGTCTGACTTTTAAAAATGCATACAGCGTGATCATATTTTGCCAAATGGTGATAAAACATTATCAGATTAATATTATTGATTGAAATATTTGTAGATTTTAAATGTAACCCAACATGATCTCTCACCAGTTGCCTGCTAATTAAATATTTGCTGCATTAAATATTGATAAACTGTGTTGATTGTATTTACAAACTGAAGATGGTATAGATTATATTTATATGTGTATCATAAAAGGACAGACCTTGAAGTAAATAAAAAAATATTTTTTTTTTAAACATTCTTCACTTATTTTAAAACAATGTAGGTCTCTATTGGGCATAAATTCAACTAGGTAGATCATCCAAAACCATCTGAATGGTCAGATTCCTGAGTTGTATGGCAAAATGGGAAACAGTTATTCACCAAAGCGTGTTGGTCATCAGAAATTTCTCTAGCCCAATTGGGCATATGTTTGTTTATCTTGGAATGTACTTGAAAATATTTTGTGTGATTTTATAGTTAAGCCATTCTGACAATTTTTTTTACTGTTTATGATTGTTATTAATTGATTTCTTAAAAATAGTTCTAGATGTAACCTTTATTTGTAAGGTGTGTGTGTGGGGGGGGACCAAGTATATGATTTTGTCTTGTAATAATAAATGCTGGATATACAATATTTTGGTCTGAAAAACCAAATTCTTAAAATAATAATAAAAAATTGAATTAAAAAAAAGTGACATACCACTCTACTTTTTCATAGTTTTTTTATGTGTGTTAGTTAAGCAAAGTGGGATGGTCTTATGTTCTAGTTGGATCTAGCACTGGGGTTAGACAAAACAATCTATAAACATTGATGAAATGAAATACATCTAATCAGTCAAATCAAGAAAAAAAACTGCACATAGGTTTCCTTTTTCATCCTGCTACAATCAGGGATGACTGAACTACTTTTATTTTGTATTTGTGTATAAGTAAAAGTAAGCCTCTTCAAAAATAACTATAAAAGTAGTGAGTTGAAATCTTATTTCGGTACTTCCAGTTACTTGAAAGAACTACTCAAGTAGAGTAAGGACATAGTTTTACCCCTGGCTACAATGCCAGTTTTTCTAGTCATTTAAAAAAAATGTTTTTCATGTACTCCAATTGACTACTTGAAGGCTTAATATTTGCTGTTCCAGGTAGCAGATCTCTGTGAAAGTGGTGAGCTGTTTATGTGTTTGGTTTATCTCCTAGGTTACTGGAAGTGATTAGTTGTAAGATCTTCGCTATCCAACGGGAGGTTGCTCTCTTAGATTGTCTCTCATCTGCAGGCACTAAGATGTTCCGCATCGAGGAGATACCAAAAGATGAAGTCAACTTAGCTGCTGATGAACTTCTCATTCCTGTTGCTCACTTCCACAAGGTAAATTTTAAAACAAATTATGGTTGTTATTTGGTCTGTGTTTTTGATACTGTTGGAGGAATGATTAGACATACCCTGAACAATGATACTTTGTCGGCTGTGAGCAGTTAACATGTAATTGCCAACATCCAGTCATATACTACTTGTAGTATTGATATAGCCATATAACTACTGTGAGGCCATATATTTCATGGATGATGATATAACAACCAGCCAATTCTGTGTCTAAATCTGTGATATTATAATTGATGCATAGATTGCATAACTGTTTCCTTAAAGAAGTATAGACATATGTCCATAATATGTGCATGGTTATTGAAAACCACTGCTAATAGTGACCATCCCAACCAAAAACACAATTTCCAGAAATTGTCTCGTGTGTACACCTACACAGATTTGTGCTTCTTTAGGTACACAAACATCAAACTGACATTGCTCATTGCTATACACCACCTTATGCTATACCCAGGTATATCAGTAATCTAATTGGTTCACTTGGTCACTATAATACCACACTGGTTAGACCATTGTGCCACAAACATCTAGGATGTAAGTTCAAATCTGACTTGTATCTGTGTTTGTGGGATGCGTCCTTAGGGAGTTAACCATCAGTTATATGTCCCTGACGTAACCAGCATCAAAACTAAACAAGCCACTCACTCTTTTACTGATTAGTTATGTGTGTGTGTGTGTTTGTGTGTGTGTGTGTGTGTCTCTCTCTCTCTCTCTACATATATGTATATATGTATATATATGTTTTTTTTCTTTTCTTTTGCAGGAAATCTTCTCTACATTTGGTGTTCCCTTCTTGTTGAAGGTCAAACAAAATGAGCCATTTAGCAAAGTTAAAGATAGGATTCAGAAAAAGCTCGAAATCCCAGACAAGGAATTTGAGAAAGTAAATATCAAAAGAATAATGAGCAGGAGAATGGTTTCCAATTTACTGTGGAAACTTTAGAATAGTTGACAATAAGCTGACAATATTTAATTATGTTTTTGTTGATAATGTTTTCAAACCCTTTCTCTGTCTTTCCCCAACAAACAAATATACTGTTTTGAAACAGTAATAATTATGTGCAGAAGATATTGTTGTTATTTTATCATGTTTAATTGTTGTAATTTAATTCTTGTCTCATTGTGTTCATAATATATAAATGTTCACATTATAAGCAATGTGAACAAATATAGCAGCCCAATAGAATAGTATTTATGTTCATGGAGCTGATGCTTAATTCTCTTCACAGTAATAAACATTTGAAATTTAGTTGAGATTTAGGAGATTTGTTTTTTAACATTTACTTTAACTGTTGATTGTGTGGCTTTAAGGTGATAACTGTTAAGTAAGTTGGTTACACTAGCATTTCAATTACAAATCTGTTATTGGATAATCTTTAGTTACATTTGATATATCACCTGTGTAATTGAGTTGTAATTTAACTTTTACATCCATAGTTTGTTGCATGTTATTAATTTATTATCAGATATTTCATTAACAGATAAATTATGCACTAATTGTACATAGTTACACTGTTTTAATTAAACCCCTTCTACGTATTGTATACCGCTAGATGGTCAGTTTTGTTTTGTAACCATGTTTTATTAGTATTAATAAGTTCTGTAAATGTTCTGTAAATAATGGGTTAATAAATTGTGTTTTTTTTTAACAGTTTAAGTTTGCCATTGTGGTCCGAGGTCAGCAGAGTTATCTTGGAGAAGAACAAGAATACAACATAGATACAAAAGACTTCCTACCACACAACATACAGAGTTAGTTTTTGTTATATATATGTTCTATCAATGGTCATTAATCAACAGAGATAATGTTATCAAGTAACAGGCCTTATTAAAGAAATACCTTCCTGAAATTAATTTCATATCACACTAAATGTCTGCATAACAGTTTGGTTTTAATTAAAATTTTCTTCAATTGACATTGCAATCTGCTTTTAATTCCAGGTTGTTCACTGAATGCACGACCCTGGCTTGGCCTTGATCATGTTAACAAAACTCCTAAACGAACACGACCCAGTTACCAAGAGAAGGCCATCAAGATTCTCAACTGATTGCCAGCAATGTACAGCTATTCAGTGATGCCATATGACTCACTCACTACCTGACTCAATCATTGCAAATCAACCACACATGCTTTTGCTCTTCACTGTGGAGGATGATATGCAAGTCGGTTTCAAAACGGACTTCCTTTTGAAACCATGTTGAAGACACTCTGACTGGCCAACAAACCATTGTAGTGGTGGTTACATTATGGTGTTTTTATTGCTGTAGTTCATCGACATGACTGTGTTATGGAATCACTTGTGTGTGTGTGTGTGTGTGTGTGTGTGTGTAGGTGATTGCGCAATCTAGCCAGCTTTCTCATGAGCGTAATAACGATTCATGTTTGTTGAGTGATAATAAATATTTTGATTCCTCATCTACTAAACATGGTTGTCTGGAGGTGTGATGTTGCTTCATTTCATGTACATGATGGCCTGACTCTCACTGATGCATGTCGATATAAAGCATATTAATTTTATTGATGCGACAGTGGGCAAGTGATTTCTTAGTGTTATTTGCTGTTTTTAGATGACAGTAGCTGCTCTAGCCATATGCTAACACATACCCAATTGCTGTGGCTGTTCTCCAGTCTGTACATATCAGCATCATAGCCAGTTTATCCTTGTGTGTGTTTGTGCGTGTGTGTGTGTGCGCGTGTGTCACATCAAGCTAATGATGCTTCAGTGTTACTGCACTGTGTTTTTGCATTGTTCATTAGATCCACCACGTTAACAGCCCGGAATGTTGTATTGCTGCTTTATTTACCTTATTCTGGTTCACCAAGATATGTACATTGACCCAGCCACAACTGAAAAGAGATGATATATCTCATGTCATCATTCTTATCATTATCACAGTCATCTCTACTGTCGACGTCTTCACGTATGTAGTGAAGCTGTCATCTGTTTTCTTTATTTGTGTTTAAACATTCAGTACATCATTATCATCATCATTATCATCATCAGCCTGTAAGAATAGTTGGCAATCAGTGAATGGCTCGGTTAGACTTGCTAATTAACAATGGTCATATACAGTAATCGTTGTGTTTTTTTTGGCATCTGTGTTTACCAGCCAGTTGTCAGACCATAATATAAACTAAGTCATGTGAATGATTGGAGTGCATACCCAAAGCAAATACTAATGTCCCCCAAATCAGAATAATTTGATTGTGAATTGCAAGCCTCATTGTCACAATGTTCTTGCAGATGTTAGATTTTTTTTTTTTGTGTTGGGATTCTGAGATTCATTATACAGGTTTAATGTTCCTTGCCAGATAGACACGCACGTGCAGACACACACACACATACAGTGTATGGATTCTGTTTTCTGATGATAAAATGTTTCACAAAGTTTATATATATATATATATAATGGCATCATTGCTTGGTCATCGCTATTTCCCTGTGTCCTCCAGCAACTGTTGGTGAACATGTCTGTGATTGTCTTTTTAGCTTGTCTGTTGATAATGTACAGCATATTTATACTGCAGCTGTGGGATTTTCTGTGACAAGCAGTTATCTTTGCGCAACATCGCCAGCATTCTGTATGGTCTGTCGCATTCATTAATGTTAATGGCCAGATAACACATTTAGCACAAATTCTTTAAAAATACCCACATGGAATGCTTTCATATGGATTCCATATTTTATGTTTCACAATAAGAGAGAAGTTTTAATATTTAACCAAGCGTGGCGTTTTCTTAAACACCTGCCATCCATGTTATTGTGTAAACCTTTTTTTTTATAACTTTTTTAGTGTTTTGTTGGAAGGCATTTCATTTGTGGAACTATTAATTTAACACATATATGCTTGCAAAGACTGCACCAAGTGCTCCTAATCATTATGGATTACTTCTTTATGTACAATTTCTGTGCATCGGTATAACGTAAATATCCAGCTGTAATATTGAAGGAGTGGTTCATGTTCATCTAGGTTATACAATCAATGCAATGGCATTTTATGTAATTGAATATGCACTGTCAACTGTTTCATTGCATATGAATGTTTATTGTACATTTTGTCAGTAACAACTGATACCGAGAGTTAAAATAAAATAGCATTGTAATGTTTGTTGTCAGTGTTTTCTGTGAGCCAGTGGCAAATCTAGTAATTGCTTATTTTCCATCATATTAAAACAGGACCAGATAAGCCACAGATAAAACACCTGAATTCGGTGTGGGCATCTCTGAGTGGTGTTTCATCTTTCACTTCAGCTCATTATTATTGCTGGACCCATTTAGCCTACCATGTGCCCAGAAGTGGTCGTAAAGCATCAAACATCATCATTACGCCAAGATGTGACGGCAGTATTCGTATTATTGTAAAAAGTGAGTTATCTAAATTGGGCCGTTGTTGGTCCTCGTCAACTGCTTACAGTATTACCCAAAATAAGATGGAGGAATAAGCATTGGGAAAAAGTGGAAACCTGGCCTTGTACACATCTTTTAACTGATAATTTAGCTATTTTATTTATTTTTGGGGGGTCGATTTGTTTTCATTCAACGCAACTAATTCTAGTACCACACATTGTTGAATGATGTTTTAAACTATAGCTGTTAAAATGGTAATTTAGGCTCGGAACGTTTTTACGACTTCGTTAGTTTGTCTGCCGAAACAGATAATTGATAGTGTGTTTAGCATATTATTATTATACCAAACTTATAAAGCACTCGTCATACTTAAAGCGCGTTACATAAACTTGTAAAAAACATAAATATGTAAATAAGATATAACAAATATAATACGATTATTTCATAACAATATATGTATAAAGCTACTTTGGGATATATAAAACTGACTTAAGAAAAACAAAATTAAACGCCAAAATAGTTCGAGAACAAATGTGTTTTCAGCAACTTCTTAAATATGTTCAGTGTTTTCGATTCACGAATGAGCTGGGGGTGCATTCGATAGTTTGGCTGCTGAACACTGAAATTTTCTTTTGCCATAGCTAGATGTTCTAACCCTTTGAACCAAATTGCAGCCCTTACTTTGTTGATCGCCGGAGATTAGAAATCAAATGCGTCATCGGTTAAAAAGTTTAAACCAATTCTTAAAATTAATTGGTTTTCAGATACATCATATTTAGGGTCTCACTGTATACAGGGTTCCCACGCGTCCTGGAAAATAACAATTAAATTTTTCAGTTCCTTGAAATGTCCCCGAATTTTACAAAATCAGGAAGTGTTCTGTGAAAAAATCTACTTGGAACAAAAAAGGCCGGTCAATAAATAAAATTATTATCCCAGTAGAAGAAAACTTAGATTGTAGAAGAAAAAGAATATCGGTACATAGTCTTGATTTCCGATGTCACTTAATTTTTAAATAAAAGTGAGCAGATAAAAAAAGCTAGAAGCGATGAGACGGAAGCGGTACCATAATAATGTCAACAATCGATCACACATTGATTAAATATATGCTTTTTCGCATATATCTTCATTTATTACCTTTAAATCTTGTATGGCGTATTCTTTCGTGTATAACGCGAACCCCTTATTGGCCAGAAAATGTCTGAAAAAACCTAGTTTTGGTGTATAATGCGCAGAAGAAAGCGGGAAAATCTGTGGCTGGACATACGCACCATTTATCCGGTAATACGCTGCCACGTGTGGTTCCCCCCCCCCCCCTCCAATAACCACGGGAATCGACGGTCTCTTAATTTAGGTTACCAGTAGTTTAATGGATTACACCCTCCGTGTATGGCGGCCTGTGTGGGTATAGATTCATGTTTTGCTCTTAAAGTCTGCAAAAAGATCAAAAGCTGTTTGTCACAACCTTTGATTTCCATTCGTAATTATTTTGATGTTATAACTAATAAACAAACTTGCCTCAATTGTGTCCAGTGATTTCGATTGTATCGCTAATCAATTAAATATGAGTTTTTACGGTAGCGGTTTGTGTTCAGACTTTGTATAATGATCCTTTTGATCATTTGGTAATTAAAGGTGACAAAAGATAATAATTATATAGACAAATAATTAAGGGAATTAAGTGATTTATTATAATAACCGTGAACTCGGTTCAATTAAGTTTACAGTATTATAACTAGCAATGCAAATCCTATTTTCTTTAAAAAACGGGACAAATTTAGTTATGGTGTATACCGCGCACCCCAAAACAAACAAACAAAATGTGCGCGTTATACACGGAAGAATACGGTACTTGACCTGGTAAATGGTAAGTATGTTATTTCCTTGGCTGTGAGAACAATGTGTATGTACAGCGCCTTAGAAGAGCTACTATGAATCCAAACAAGATCTCCGTGTTCTATTTGGTTTCAACTACTAGCCAACCAACAATATCTATCATAAATATGAAACTTCCAAGATCTGTTTTAAGGATAATATCTTTCCTGGTGGCTTTAAAATTAGCTGTATGAGGCTCTATTATTTATGATTTGGATCAGACGTGTTACATTTCAAATTATTATAATATATATATATATATATATATATATATATATATGTGGTCTTTATCTAATAATATTTAATAAGCTTAAAGTGTATACATATATAATTCACTTTATTACAGATATCAAGAAATGAAGTCGTACTAATGTCTGAAATGATAATAAATGAACTATGTTCGAATGGATTATTACAATCTTATTATCAATATAAATGAGCAAAGTAATGAGATTTGTACTATATGTTAATTTCCAGTCGCATCTTTAAACCAACGTTGAATGATCAAATAGAAGTCGCTTTCTCTAAGTCAACGATCTAGAAATAACAATAAATTACATGATTCCCTCGGCCGAGTACCAGAAGTGAGAGCTGTCACTCTGTTCGTGGTTCCCACAGCGAAGGAAATATTATTTTCCAGGACATAATTAACACTTTTCAGGACAAAGTATACAAGATTTAAAGGTAATAAATCAAGATATGTCCAAAAGCATATCATATTTATTCGATTATTGGCATTTTTATGGTTAAGCCTCCCCCTCACCCCTTCTCGCTGTCCCCTCACTTTTCTTTAAATTTTAACTAAAATGGGATATCTAGATTATGTACCAATACTCTTTTTCTTCTACAATCGAAGTTTTCTTCTATAAGTATAATATTTATCCACGGGCTTGTATTAATTGAAAGTCAAATAAATTGTACAATATAAGCAATTATATATCTTTATCAGGATTTTGGCCTTTAAAGTAGCTGCAAAAAGATTTTCTCACAATTAGCAAGATTGGGTTCTTAACTTTCTCTTGATTTTGGTTATATGAGGTTTTGTTCAATAAATTATACAACCATGCAGAACCCTACAAATAGTAAAAATATTTGATAAAACCGATGTCCCACAATTTGAGTGGAACTACGGGTAACTAAATGCTACAATATGTTTTATTTTCTTGCAAAGTTATGTAAGACTTCCTATGAACTGTTTATAGATAATTTGTATTGTCGGAATTTTAACACCGGTTTAAATTATTAAACTATCACTGAATGAGATATCTAAGATGAAACTGTCACGTCAACACCTTTAAATAACAAAGATGGAACCATTAAGATCCAAACATCTTTTGACAGTTGATGAGTCAGTGTGATATTACTGGATATGCATATGGACCCATTACAAATCGATTAGGTTTGTGAGATAGACCTCCATTTCGCCGCCTACACACACGTAAGACATTGTAGGACGGTTCACGGTCTCTGTCTTATCACAAATATCATGACGACGCTAAAATCTACACATTCGCAGACTCGGAGGCTGTATATCGCTAGATTGACGATCAACCTACAGAATTGTCAACAAAATGGCGATTGTTCTAATTTCTATTTTACTACATTAAGTAACTGCTGTCCCTCCTCTCTGTATTTTTCCTGGTCTGGTCACTTTTCGTACATCCATCACACTCAGTGTACATATATACACACTTTTAATAGTGGGTGAACATGCACTGGCACCGAAAATCATGAATTATCATTAAAACATTTTAATTATTCATCAGACGACTGAATTGTGAATAGTGAACACACAGTTAGGTGTTCGCTTGTGTAAATAACATTACACGTTTTAGTGGCTCTACTCATTGATAAATATGAGCTCAGAATATGTTTTAATTGTGTTTTAAATTTTAAGGGCCTTAGAGCAATTTCGGTTGAATAAGGCGCTATATAAAAGATTATTATTATAGTATAAATGTTTCCATAAGTAAAATGGAAGGTACGTTGTTCCAGTTCTTCCAGCTGTAACACAGAAGTTAATTATTGGATTTATATTAAAAACAAAAAATTCTTGTTTTTATTTCAAATACAAAAATGCATCCTGAACGTTTGCTATAATCTAGAACAACTTATATATGGTTGTTGTGTGTATGGTATGTATACATGAGCGCCACGGACAGAAGTTAAACTTTAATTCTTATAGATATTCTACTAATTCATCACATTAACACCTGGTTTTTGGGTGCAGGACGGGTTCCTATAGAGCATATTACGGTTTTCCTTTCCATCCCTGATTCATCAATATATATTCTGATTTCATCCCAAGAGGAGCTATTTTTGTTTTGAATGTCGCAAAGTGAAGTTTCGTTGTTGAAACTGTTTGGAAAATCTCAGTAATATAGATCCATAGAAATATACCTGGTTATAACTGTGATAAAGTATCGAAAGCTTCATTAACACTACAGTAAAGCCTTTCTTAAATATGCACTCCATGGACGTGGGATGCCATATATATATATATATATATATATATATATATATATATATATATATATATCCCATTTAGGTGTATTATCAGTCTCGATCTATTTAGCAGTAGATGTGCCAACTATTTAATGCTTTAGACCAGCCGAGATTCATCCTAGATCTGAATAGTAATAGTGTACAAACATGCTCAAACTTAACAGTGACAAGACGGAAGTTATACTGTTCGCATCTAAGCATAATGCCATCCATTTGGAAAACGTTACTGTTTGTTTTTGTGATATTAATATAACATCAGTGAATACTGTGAGGAACTTAGGTGATATCTTTGACTCTGCACTAAATATGGAGCAACAGTTGAATAATATCTGTAGGGCTGGCTATCACCAACTCCGCAACATTGGGCATATTAGGCGTTACTTAACAAGTGATGCAAGTAAGTCACTGGTTAATGAGCTTATAACATCACGTTTGGACTACTGTAACGCTTTGTTCAATGGACTGCCCTAGACCTCCATTAACAAGTTACAACGAATACAGAACACAGCGGCACGGATTGTAACCCGAACATCACGCCGGAGTCACATGACACCAATATTGAAGGATCTGCATTGGTTGCCTGTTAAGTATCGAGTGCAACCTAATGGACACGTATAAAGCTCTACATGAACAGAGTCCAAGATACATATATGACATGTTGACAATTTATCAACCAAGAACACTAAGTTCGATGGGTTCAGTGACATTGGTGGTTCCAAGAGTTAGAACATCTAGCTATGGCGAAAGAAAAATGCAGTGTTCAGCAGCCAAGTTATGGAATACACTCCCAGCTCACATTTGTGAATCCAAAACACTGAACATTTTAAGATGTTGCTGAAAACGCATTTTGGTGTTTAACTTTTCTTTCTTTTTCTTAGTCAGTTATATATATATATATATATATATATATATATATATATATATATCCATCCCAATTTAGCTTTATACATATATTGTTATGAAATAATCGTATTATATTTGTTATATCTTATATGTTTTTTTCCCCATAAGTTTATGTACAGCTTTAAGTATAAAGAGTACTTTATAAGTTTGGTATTATAATAATAATTAATATGTGATCGATCCGTTCGAGGATGTGGACTGTACGCGGTTCATTTAATTTTTCACGCGTATGTAAGAATTTTTTGTGAATGAATTAATATATTCTTGACAAAGTAGACTTGTTTAAGTTATATCATCATCATCATCATCATTATTACTGTCATCACCACCACCATTATCGTTATATATCAATATATTATGATGATGATGATGATGATTGATGTTTTCAGTATATTATGTTTCTGTGTGCTGCTGCTGCTGCTGCTGCTGTTGTTGTTGTGTATGTATGTGACCTTAGCCGTTTTTAAATATGAAGCTTAATCAACAAAAAAGTTAACCTATTATTATTACTGCTATTTCATTATTATTATTATTATTATTATTATTATTATTATTATTATTTGTTATTATTTAGTGTATTTTCCCATGCTACTGTCAACAAATGGATATCAGTAATAGTTCATTCAACCATTTCCCGAAGTTGTATGTAGGAATGCAAATGGCGAGCTGTAGACTTTTATTATAGTTTGTCGACTAATACAGAACTGATTTATACTTGCATACACTGAGTATCTGAAGTGTAACAAAGACATATAGACCAGGAAATATACAGGGTTTTTTTTCCTGTTCGAATGGAAGCGCGCTAGAACAGTTTATTGCTGTATATTTAAGCTTTTATATATAGTTTAATTCATTGAGTTTATTAAACAACTTACAATTATCATTTGATAAATTATTATACAGGTACTGTTGAAAAATAAAATGATGTATAAGCACAGTGCTATATTGAATAAAGTTAATCTCATAAATAATAATAATAATAATATATATATATATATATATATATATATATATATATATATATATATATATTAAATTAAAGAACTTGATTAAAATACACTAGTCTGCAAATATATTATGGCCACTAAACAATTAATGTTTCATAATAAGTATGTAGATATAGTATACATATTTAATGCTGAATATCATTTTGCAATAAGAAGGCATGCATGTGTACATAAACAAAAACATGGTAGATAATAACTGAGCACTGGACATCCGAGAAAACATTATAACTTATGTTTTAAATAGGACTGAAACCATTTTAACATTTTACATAAAAATTTACATATTGCTATTATGAACAACTCTTTTAAATGAGTAGATATATGTCTAAAAGGAACATTGATTAGAATTTCACGTTTCATCTGAAATCATGATATCATATATATGTTACATCATTATTCGATGGGACGCTGAATGGCCTAAATTGTGCCGATGTGTCATTAAACAACATTAATCCATCTAAATTAAGGAATTTCGATGGTGTGAATATTTTGGATGCAGACGTTATGATCAGATAATCATAACGTAATGTATACAAATGCAAGATATTTATGTAAAAAGTTACATCACGAAAACTTATTTTAATAATGGTTCATGGAATAATACAGTAACAATGTAATTATAACGTAATGGTATATAACAACCTACATTAGTTAAAACATTTATTTCATAATAGTATTATTATTGTAGCATCCAGAATTGAGTGATTAATAACAAATCAAGACCAGTGACCTCAATATAAAGCAATAATATATGCCCATGATTGACAAATCTTTCCAAATATAATACTAACATAGATTTGTAGGAATGTGTAAATACGTGAAATTTAGTAATGAGAAAATACCAATTTGAGCAAAATTTAAATAAATATTGAAAATATATTCCTCAAACATTTATATGCATTATCTTTGTAAAACAAATGTATGTGTAATGCTACTATAAGTAATGACAACAAAATGCATGATCAATTACCTACTTAGGCATATTCATAAAATTACAATTTGTAATTGATAAAATTACCAATTTCAGAGGGCTTCATATTTTTAAACATTTCAAATGTCCATTTGCTCAGAAACTAGATCTATAAAACAAATCAAATAATATAATTTCTATAACAGATCTATTAATTTATTACTAAGCATGGGTAAAGTTGGAGAAACAGGACAAGAATATATATACCTATTCTAGTATAGTCCCAGATTAGCAGATAAACTGAGAGACGAAAAACTTTTGACTAGATCTACACGAATAAGAAATATTAATGACCTTGGCTCTGATTAATTGTCCCGATTTTTTAAAGTAATTCATTCACTTCATTTTCAAATATTATATTGGAAGTAACCCATTCTATGATTAGAAGCATGGTACGTTTTCGACTGTTTTATTATTAGTTTCAAGCTTTGGTAAGTCTGTGTCTTTATTTCTGGCATTTAGTATGGCCGCCCTTCCTCCCACAATTCATTGCGTGTATGACAATCGCTGTCTGGTTAAAGAAGTGTGAATTTGTTAGTTTACGGAAAACGAGAATTAATTGATTTATATATTGACAAATATAGAGCGTGACAATAATCTAAATGATGGCTGATGATCTGGAGAGCGAGAAGGATAAACTTGGCGATAATTGGCTGTCTAGTTGGGAAGCGCAATCTCTTGATGAATGGGACAGAAATTCCAATATGGATGAACTAGTTCACGCAGAAAACGAGCAGTCGTTGCAAAAATTATGGCTTTCATTTCAAAATTCCGCTTCTGCAATTGCACAACTTTACAAGGGTAATGTCATATGTTATGTCTGGCATATCTTGATTTATTTATCTCGCTAACTGTGTACACTTGATATCTTTTCATTAATTAATGAACTCTGTTGTTTTTAAATTTGGTATTATGTAGATCTATAATATCTACGTTTTATGTTATGTTAAACGTCAAAACAGTTGATAGACCATTATTAGCACGTGGTTTGAAATAGGAAAATCTTCATACATCGATGTAGGTGCCATAAATAGCGTTTCCCCCCACCCAATTGTTCAATTGTTGTGTTTTAGTTATCCACAGGAAAAGAATAGTAAGATATGCAAATGCTGCTGTCTTGACCTGTATCAGAATTAAAATGCATCATTTAGTTACTGTGAAAGCATGTTTCTGCCAATTTATTTATACCCAGCATTTCTTGGAAAAGAAATAATATTGGTAAACATAGAAAATAAGTTCTTTGTTGTAATGGATTAAAGTATATTAAGATTAATAAAGAGACAAGTTTACCAGTCTTCCATGGGTGTTACATACTGGCCTAAATTGTGCTGATGTGTCGTTAAACAACATTCATCCATCATCCATGGGTGTTACATCAGAATTTAAAATATCTAACACATTTATATAGTTACAATGCTTCTAGGATTAAGCTACTGTGGAAAAAGTGCCCATGAATTTGTAAGTAAGTGGGGAATACAGGTAATAAATGACAGACAGACTTTGAAATTCACCAATGTAATACCTCTGTGTGGTTATCTTATAAATCTGTTGCTAAATTTTTTTAATTGACTCTTGCATAGTATCATTTAGATCACTGTGATCTCAGAAAATTAAAAATATAATATGGTGTTATCTGGATTTGACATTTATTGACAGTATCTGGGTGCATAATTTTTGTCAGTGACAACAGATTATTTAAAATGGTCTATGTATGAGTGGCATAAAAATTGCTTGACAAAGTATTTGGTTGTTGTAGCATATCATGATATATCGATCAGTTATCTTTAAGTATGATATAATACAGATTAAAGACTAGTCATTGGGGTTTATAATTGTGGATAACAACATGGTAAACACTGGTTATGCTATATTTGAACACTCACAGACTGGACTTTTGAGGAGTTTTATGTTATGGTTAGCATAATCCATTACTGCAGTGTTATAGGACATGTCGGGGTTAGAATTCTAGTTATACATACATAACATTATGTAGAACCTGCAGGTGTCTGGTGGGCCATAGTGGCTGTTGTTATTTTAGCTCATCCTCTCATGCAGAACCATTGCTGGTTTGGGTGGATGCAGTTATTTTGTTTGATGTTAACCAATGTTTTGTCATGGTAAGCTATCAGAATTGATGTACTGTGAGACGACTAATATTTTACACCAACCACCACGTTTTGTTAGAACTACCTAAAGCTGACTATTATACCGTAGGGAAAAGTGGTCTAGACTGATATAGTAAACCTTTTGTTGTCGCTGAAACTAAAATATTTTTTATTCACGTGTGTGTTAAAAAAACTTAAATGTATAACAATTCTGTTTATTTATAAACATGTCTTACGTCTTAAATGCATTTGATGAAGTAAATAATGGCCAAGAATAATTTTATTTTAGCAACCAGCAACCCTGTATATGCTCAAATACATTGCTGGCTAATAGTAGTACTTCTGTAATCACCTGTAAATATTTTTTTTGTGACATTGATATAATATATATATATATATATATACAGTGTTGGAAATAAGAGCCGGCCCGGGGCCAACACTTCTTGACCCAGGCGTGCATTTTTCTATAGTTGCCAGCCCCGTGGTCCTGCTGATATTGGAACTATTCTGTGTTTCCCACAACAAATAAAAAGGTTAAAATAATAAGAAACAATAATTTATTCAACGAACAAACCCAGTTTTTTATTTGTCAAAATGTTTTTCCCTGCAAATGTAGGCGGAAGTGAACCGGAGTCTCATCACGCGTGGAAGTCGTTGTGTTTATGTTTTACACATGCTCTTTTTGACTTCTAAAGCATTGGTACTACGGTGGTGATTTGTCAAATATCAGTGGAATCTCCTCTTTTAACTAACCAGCAATCTTTACAGACATGGCTCTGATAGCTATCTGGGAAATTTAAATCTACCACTCTTGAACATTGTTATTTAGGGATTGAACCCCACCCTCCCCCCGAGAAGATATTTTATGTTGAAATAAAGATGTATGTTTAATAACTAAATCATTAGTTGCTTTGTATTTTACCTGGTGAAAATAAGCTTAGGGCTATTTTGTTTCTTGACCTCGCTACACCTACATTAGTAAATGCAATTCTATTGGCATTTATTCAACCCCTAATGCCTAAAAGATAAACTAGTATGCCCCCTTGCCCTAGTATTTTAAGCCTATACATTGCCCCTAATTGTTTATGTGCACATCCAGCTTGCTTTGTGATTTCTGGGCTGCTATTCTCTTGAGGCACCTAGGCCGGCAACATTTCATCAGGGCTGACAACTTTTAGGACTTGCCAGCCCTGGTGTCTGATGATTTTTTTTATGGAATTTCCAACACTTATATATATATATATATATATATATATATATGTGGATTTTCCACCATTTATTTAAAATGTCAGATCCATGATGTTCTCAGGTCTTGGAAATTCAATTTTGTCAAACATTTACAATAAGCAACATATTTCTATATGATTAGAGAAAGTAAGAAGTTTATGCATGCTTTACAAATAAGCCTGGAGTGCAGATAAATAACCATTGTCTTGGTTTTACTGGTAGTATGACCCATTTAGTCTACCATGTGCACAAAAGTGGCTGTAAAACATCAATCATCATCTACTGGTTATAATAATCTGGTAGTTTATGTGCAAAGTTGAGAACGGCAGTGATTGTAAAAATAAGTAGATGCAGCCCTGTGTTTCAAATAGTTACATTTGTAACTCTTTTTTTACTACTATTTTTATTACCCCTTGTAGATTTGCAGTTCAGAATTGGTCATACTGACACAAAGCTCAGGGGTGTCATTTGATCAGTGAAATTTCTAACCCATTTTACTGTTCGATTGATTTGACATTATGCTGTGCTGCCATGTGGCACATCAGTGCTGGTTAATAATATTCGTTATCAGATATGAATAAGAATTTTTCATATCTGATGGAATTGTTGTGTTTATGATCAAACAGTCAAGGTTTCCAATGTCTGCGATGTTTATTATTTATAGCTTATCAGTGTGGAAATCAGTTAATTTTCATGCCTTTTGATGATGCTCACTGGGCCAAAGTTCACAAAATCCTTCCCACTATCATATAATTTGACAATGGAAGCAGTGTTTTAATAAATCCTCAATATGTTTGGCCATTGTCCAAGATAATGAGTGAAATGGCAAATATTTTGAATGTGTACTATGTTAATGACAGATCAATTAATCTGTCACACATGTCATTCTGAATTAGTATGTAGTACAAAATAGTATTTGTATTAATAAATCAGTTTTGATTGTATTATTTATTATTTCAGAAGGTTCACAACGTGGTACGGTTTCCCTCTGGGTGCCTTTCCAGAATTCTGCCAGCTCAGTTACTATGCTACACAGAGGTATTGAATTATGTTTATTTTAATATATCGGATGATACTGATTAAGAGAAACATGCTGTATATGTGCTTAGATTTTACTTAGAAGCTGATTTGTCTATGTTCGACCAGAGAAATATGTGTTTGTGTGTATAGAGGTACTCTAACACAGTGTATGACAATTTCATTGACCATTGGTTCAGAATGTTTTTAGAATAACTCCCCAGTAAGTTAGTTATTTCTTGACTTTTCTTGAAAAAAATTGGAAGTTATGTAATCACTATTAAATGACTTAAGTGCTTTAGATTACAGAGGTCTTAGACCTGCCTTTGTTTGTATATATCTGTGATCCTATGCCATCTTTTCTTTATTATGTTAGTACCTTAATTGTGGTGTTTCACATATTTTAAGAAAACCACCAGGGATATAAACACTTCTGCCCAATACAAGTACAAAATCCATAAGTAGTTGTTAGTATTCAGTCTTATCAATCAATATCCGATGCTATACGTCATCTATTTTACAGTCCCTTGTTGCCTATTTTATCAACAGAAAATTGGTTGGCTGCTTTGGTTTTGGTGAAAAAGTGGCCTAGAATGCACCAAATACTCTATTTTCCCCAACCTATTCCGGGGGGGAAGGAACACTACTGTGTTAGTGTGACTACCACTACCCCACAGCCAACCCTTCTCCTTAACCTTCTCCCCTCCAGACATCCATGCCTCGCTCCAGCAAAGCCTCAGTAATAGTGCTGTAGTATTTTTACAGGCCATCACAGGTGAAGTGCTGCCTACTTTTTATAAGGGGTCATCTACTCTATTCCCTACTGTAAAGGCTGGGTATTAATTTGGGGAGGTTCTGTTTATAAACATATCTATTGCTTATAATTTAACTCAAATTGGCTATGGTTTGAAATCTTATCTCATATTTAAAATAAATACAATTAAATGTTTTTGAAGACTTGTGGATCTGACAGCAGTGAATAATGAGGTGTCATAGTTTAATCTCACAAAAGTCATTGATCAATATCATGGATACTAAAGGATCACCCAGTAGCGCTGTCACAACAGCTAATAAGGATCACAAACCAGGAAGATATATAACAGTGTGGATGAAGATTCACAGGATATATATATATATATATATATTATCACTGTTTTTTTTAAGAAATAAAGTAGATGGGGGGGGATAAAAATACCAAGGTCATATATTGGTAGGCCTTAATGGCCTCATTGGCATTGGAAACCAAAGTAGGCAGGTTTCTACTTGAGAGTAGGCGGGTCAAATGACCCAGGTCCAGGCTTCTAACAAAACCACTGTGTGTGTGTGTGTATATATATATAAATATATCACCACTTGATGATGTTCCTTTGCTGCATTGTATTTATATCTCCTGGTGTGTGTTTTGAAATCAGTTAGTTAATTCATGATATCATGCTGTTGTTGTCCACACCATTACATCATCTATTTCTTGATCTATTAGTGTGTTATAAGTTAACCAAAAAGCTGCATTCAATGGTAATATTGGTGTCATTTTATGCCTTTATTAGTGATGATTACTTATCTGGACACTAATTTGTTTTCACATCTCAGAAAACAGAGGCTGATTAAATGTCTTGCTGAATTTGAAATATTCACATCAACAAGTATTTTCTGTTGTTTGTAGATTTCTCTGAAACAGTGTCTTAGATGGCTACATGTCTGTCCATTAGCAAATAAAGATTTTACTCTCTGATTATGACCTAGAACACTCCAATACACTAACCATCACTAAATATCATTTGACTTGTACTGAGGCCTAGATGCACCCCAACTCCACCTAATTGATTAAGCAGTGACCTATCAACCTCAACAAATAAAAAAAAGACAAACACTTTCAAATTGATAACTAAGAGTAAGGCACTTGTCTGAAATGTTGTTGTGGACATCAATGGAGCTTTTCAGAACATTCTTACATTATGTAGCACTATTAATAATAAATAATCATGCCAAATACTTCATTGTCATATTAGGTAACATTTTTCTGTAAATGGTGTGTGTGTGTGCATTCAGATATAAAATTACAGTTTCAAATTCATGATACGGTATACTTGATTGAATCATGGATGTATTCTATTTTATTGTTTTCAGATTGTTTTAAAATCTCAATCTGTTCAGTAATTAAACTGGACAGTTATAGCATGTATGTAGTATTTTATAAGGACTTAACACTAAATGTAAACACTTATTTTCAAATACAGGTTTTCTGCAGCCTGTCAGAATACATGCTACTTGTACGTTCTTGAAAACATATCACAGGATGTCAATATGTCATGTTTCTAAAATGGTATTCAGTTACAATTCTGTTATTATCTTTTGTGTACAGATAGCCAGGAAGTAATGAAAAAAGCATTTGATCTTGGTTGTCAGCATGGCAGTCAAAGAAAAACAAAAGAGCTTTTGAACTGGGCACGTAAAAGACGTCGCCATATTAGAAGAGACGACCTAATTGCTTATCTGTGTGGAAAGACTGCACCAATCAGGAATCACCATCACCACCATTGGTCAGGCAATGCTTTAGCTAGAACACCCACACGTGTCACGATGGGCATGGACAGGTCATGTTCTCCACGTCACAGTGGATCTTTGAATGGAGAAAATAAATTAGATGAAGGGGAGCCAGATCTGCAACCATTTCGTGATGCTCTTGCTCTTCAAGGTGTGTGTTGTGCCTAATATTATATAACAATAATATCTTTATAGGTAATCGATATAATTTTTGCAGAGAGGTGTCACATGAAGGCAGCTTTAAGCTGAGTGAGTACTATGTGTACAGAGATAATTCTCTCTGAGCATAGGTGTGTTGTTTCTCCCAGCCAGGACCTTCAGAGAGCCAATGGAAGCTTGTATATTCGGTGTAAATGTATACTCTGTAAAATTTGTTATACATGAACAGCGTAGTATTTTCAGGTATGAGAGTTTCTGAGTTGAAATATAATTTTCTTGGCAAATGGAGAGTGAGTCATACTGGTGGTTTGAAAAAAATTCTCTTGCAAAAGACATTTTTTATCTCAGTTTTTTCTAAAAATCCACGCTTTGATTTTCGGGGATAGTTCTTAGGCTGTTGCTTATTGCACAGCCTTAAAATCCCCATCCCCTGGTGCATCCTTTATTGCTTTTCAATTTAAATAAAAACATTCTTGTGCTTGTATTATATTAGTTAAAAGATTCAAAACTAGGATATAAGGTCATAAAAAGGATTTAGTCAAGTGCTATTTTAGTGTATGTCTGACTTGGTTTTGTGAAATACTAAAAAAAATTGCCCTGCAGAATAAAAAAAACCACATTTAGGTTAATTATTAACTGCAAGGAACTATATGAATGATTTCAGTATGGCTGGGTTTCCATGGCTCTCAAAACAGGAAAAAGTATGAAACTTCAATGTCACTGAAACCATGTGATAGCATTCCAAGATGATTTGTTTGTAAAAGTTACGTGGATTTGTACTGTAATGTAGGAAATATAATACAGAAAGTTTAATGAACACATCCACTCAATATCTAGTTGATCATTGAACTGCTGTCTCACAAAAAAACCCTGTCCTTTAAAATGTTTTATTGTTGGTTTTGTTTTCATACAGAACATTATTTCTGTGTTCCAGGTTTAAATGGTGCTATGTCTAATGTTAGCATGAGTCGTGGTTCCTCTCACAGCGTCTGTGGCACTCCATCCGGTGGTGATGTCACAAATCCTGAGGTGGATGACTTCCATTACTTCATCCTTAACGAGATGACTCAGCACTGTGAGTCACGAAAGCGAAACTCTTCGTCGGATACAAGAATTGACTCCCCGAGTCGCAAGAGGAGTAGATTTTGTTTCAACAATGATGTGATGGATGTCTGATTACTGATGTATCCATAGTGTGTACAAAGACCAGTCTTTTGCTAGGAATATTTCAGTGTCTGGTGATTTACCTCTTTGTGTCAATAATGCACATATTATATGAGAATTGTATTGTGTACAGTAAGATGATGGGGGGGACTGAGTTCGGCGAGGGAAACACCCGATGACTGTTGATGATCTGGGCAAAACGAAGGTGACTTGCTTTGGGTCACAAGGAAAAGTTGTTTGCATGAATGTTCACCTGGGTGGAGACAGTGTTAGTGCAAAATTCTGTTAAACTTCCCATGTCTCCTTATACTCGGCAAACAGATTTTGTCTGTGGATTTGTTTTTTAAAGCCTTTGTCAGATGTAATTTTAATGGAAAACCACTGTATTGGAACAAGTTCTCTTAGCTTAGACTGGTCAGGGGACATAATATATCTAATATAAGAGCCAGATCCAGTTATAAATCACATTACTTATTAACTAATTTTCTTTTGTTAATTAGAAATGTCTGAGATAACATTCTGCTATATGTGAATTGCCATAGAAGGCTGTCTTCCGTTATCTGCATTTGATCTTTGGTAATCTTGTTACTTTGCAGTAACTGTTTGTTGATTGATTTGGTATACTCTGATGAACATGTAAGTCATTGATCATTCCCTATGATGATTATTTTCTGTGGCAAACCAAACTGAATGAACAGGAAGACCTAACATAACTTTTCAAATTATAATTTTTTAAAATATTTTCATCATTTACTATTTTTGTACATAGGCTTTTCGGACTCGAGCTGTCAAGCACACCATTTACTCAGTCAAATTCAGTATGCGTTGATGAATGCTGCTCAGGTTGATGAACATGCAGTTTTCAGCTCCGGAATAATACAGTAATTTTACTTCTGGGCTGATTATTGAAGGTTGCTGTGCCATTGAATATTGTTGGTTATTGTCTGGAATTGTTACCAATATGAATGATGTTTTCTCGATGTTCATCATTATTTATCCACCAACAGCAAATAAATGACACCAGATGGTGCACGGGACAGAGATAATTATATTATTGAGCAGGCCTGGCTTGGACTTGGGTGACTTTTACTGTCATATTTGTGGTAATGAACCCTCAAGTAAAATATCATTGTAATAAATATTGTAGCAGCTGTAATTAATATGCAAAAATAAACTTGTCAGTAATGACTAAAAATCGTTTGTGTTGTTGCAGGAGAAAAATATTAAACAAGTAACTGGAAATTCCAAGTAAATACCATAATATGTAAAGTTAGTGTTACACAATTTGTTACTGTTTTCATACCAGCATTTCTTGTAACTTTAAAACCTAGATGAATTGCTCAAGCAATAGAATTTTATAGTTGGTGCCACGGATATTACAGAAAAATATTCAAAAAGCTTTAGAAATTTTATGTGTTAAATATTTCAAATTTTCGAACTGCATTCTCACCATTACTTCTTAGGTAAAATGTTTTTAATTGAAAGAATCGAGTGGATTATCAAAATAGTCATCTATATAGATCTTATACAAATGAAACTAAATATTGTACTATTATTATAATAATAGATGTATAGACATTTTAAAGAACTTGTTTTTCACTGATTTGAAATAAAAAATTATTTGGTTGTTTTAGTGAAAATCTCTCCGAAGTCCTTTAGAGTAAGCTGTCTGAAAATGAACTGCATGAATGGTGGTTATTAGCATGATATATCTATATTTCCGGTGCTTTCTTGCAAACCCTTTTTTGCTTTTGTTCTGTAACTTTTTTACTGTCTGGTATAAATTATGGACTTTCTGCTCATAATTTCAGCTACCTTAATTTCAAAAGATGACGCCATAGAATAGAATCCGTATAATCATAATTTGTGTATATTAAAATTATGCCTGAAAGAGGAAGCAAACAATAGTCTGTCGGGTTAAATAATAATCACTGATCCACAAGGAGAACAAACAATAATTTTGATGGCAAATTCTATGTATTACACAGAACAAGAAACAAAATAACAGGTTCTCTGTGTGTATCTCTATACATTATTTTTGCTAAGATGTGTTCTAAAAGTTAATAATTACCTTTCTTGATAATTTGCTCAATATTCATAAATATACTTCATTAATATTTTGTGCACAGGATGTCTAAAATTAAATTGGGCAATAGTGGATATATCGCCAATGCCTTTAATTTTCCATAGGAAGTCGTCCATTGGGGTGAACATCTCTGGTGTGACGAGCATTGAGGTTAAACAAAACACTTGTTCAGTAAAAAGGAATTAGAAATGGATACATTTTAAATAAATAATAAAGTATCAATAATTTAGTTTTAGGTGCTTTCATCTAAAAAAGTGACAAACTCAATGATCAACAAATAAAAGAAAACTGTACGTATGGTGGCATGGGCACAAATAAACACATACGTATGGTGGCATGGGCACAAATAAGCAGTTTGTGTAATTTGTAAGAGATATCTGAACTTGTTAACAAACAAACAAAAAAAAACATTGCAAATTTCATTTTAGAAATACTTTATGACATGCATTACTTGTCAACCAATTCTAAACATGTAAAAGGTAACCTATTTGTAGATTTCACGATGTGGTATGCATGTGGGCAGAAACTAGCTTTAATTAATCAAAGGAATATGTTTACAAAATATATATTTAAAAATAGTGACGTTACAATAAATATATAGCAATCTAAGACATTGTTTGGATCAAGTCAATGGTCTTGTCAATACTAAATCAAATACTGGCAGGAAAATAAATTAGGTTGGACCATCAGGCCACTGACCCTTCAATATCTCTTAATACCAACCGTGCGGATACAAAAAAAACCATCATTATTGTGCTCGCACTTAGCTGGTGTAATAAGAGCTGAATTGATCTAGACTAGAAAAACCGTAGCCTCTTATACTGCAGCTTTGCTTTGATTTCTGTAATGATTTCAAGGCTACCATAAATGCTGTGTTCCCAAAAATGATCACTGAAAACTTCACAGTGGTCTCAACTATAGTGTCTTATCTCACATCAGATCTTAAGATGTTGAAATCGTCAATTATCATTCAATGTGATGAATCTATCAAGAGACAATGTAAAAAACAATTGAATATTGGTATCAGATAAATTCCCCAGCAAGAGAGAATAGAGTGGTAGTACTTCACCTCCGAAACAACCTCTACTTTGCATGTTCATAGAGCAGATTAATTGTTGGATTTTGGTGATGGAACACGCCAGAAACTAAAAACATGCAGTTATTTTAGGAATTCGCTAATTCTTCTTCGTCTCTGTTCAACAGATCCAGAACAAATTTCTTTTATCGAAGAGCATTTTGAAAAATTAAAGATACTGTAGTCTGGCAGATGGAAGGAAACTTTGGACCTCAGAGGACTTATTCTAGCAATTAGTTCCAAATAGTCCACAATGAGTGGAAGTATGGCATTGGTGGTAAGCAAAACAGGACTTCTGTTAGAAATGCAAAGAAATATGCAGATCTGATGGCGAGTTGAAATTTTCATCATTGCAGCTATTGAACGTGGCTTCAGTTAATGATGGATGTTTTACAACCACTTTTGTGCACATGGTAGGCTAAATAGGCCAAGTGATCTCCAAAGGTAATGAAGCAGTCAAAGATGAAACACCCTTCAGATATGGCCACTCCAAGATTCAAATTCAGGTGGTAGTAATCTGTGATCCAACAATGTAGAAAGATCCCCACTGATAGTGAAGCCCAGAGAGTTATCATTGGATGCCATAAGGATTACACCAAACAATGATTTATTCAAATTAAATTGATATTCCTAATTCTTTTTGAAGTTTGTATTAGAAGTATGCATCGTTTTGTAATTATGAATCAATTTGACGTCAAACTAGGTGAAGCTAAAAACTACAGCTGATCTTTGGAAACTTTCACTGGTCATGCAAATTTGTTGCAAAAAATACTCAATATATTTAGATTAATCAGTCTTGTGTTATTGTGTGTGCTTCTTCTAACCTAACCAGGTATATTTTTTAAGGTACCTAGCATACACACAAAATGACGATTGGGATTGCATTTAGTGTGCGAATAATATTTAACAAAATATTTATGTCAAATACACCAACATGCATTAAAGGGACCACTGGATTGTAGCAACAACAGAAGACAACTGTTGAATTCATATTATTTCAATTTTAACATTCAGAACACCAATGCACAAATTAATTTATGTATGCAAAATGGACATACCAGGAAAGACTATTAAGGGCAAACATTTATTCAGTACATCTAACAGCTGACTACCACCAATTTCTAGGTTTGATCACACCTGGGACCTATGGCCAAGAAGCAACTTTCTAGTGAATCATACCACAGAGATATCTGCACCAGTCATACCCGTGCCCACAACCCGACGGTTAGCACTGCACCACTTTAACCACTAGACCAAGTGATTAGCTCCTCGTCTCATAGAGCTACCTATTCATGAATGATTGCATGGGAACCAATAGGGAAATAAAAATTATGAACCTAGCATTTGTCATTTATTGGCTTCAAATCAGCATCTGGGAGCAAATATCCGGGTCCAAAGACCAGAACAAAAATAGTTCAAATGTTATTAATATTGTGTTGCATGGGAAGATTTTTGGGATCATGATGTGTCAAATTATGGTACTGTACATAAATAATATGGAGACAAGAAACCATCAAATCTATGAAGCTAATGAACAAATTTAGCACCTAGCCTATCAATCATACAATTTTTCAATGATAAGAAAAACTACATGTACTTAAGACAACCAGGAATCAGATTTTCAACCAAGTCATAACAAAACTCTTACAACTGTTAATATCATCATGTTTATTATTAGACCATTGATTTTTCAGCAGAGAAATTATCAGGTTATTGAACAACATCGTAAGATATTCATTTATTATTGTGAAAAAAGAAATTACAGATATTATCTAGACTGGTTTATTGTTCCTTATTACTCAAATTGGCCAACATCAGCCACGATGGGTAATCACAGGATATACTCTCAAAAACAGTATTCCAATCTTAAATTATAATACACCGGTTAGCAGGATGACAGGGAACTTATGTTATGCTGCAAGGTCTTCCTTGTCTGCTATATATTGTACAATGTCTGCTGGCCGCATAAGTCGGTCAGCATCGGCATCAGGTATCTCAAAGCCTGTGGAATACATTAATAAACAATCAGTAATACAATAACAATGACAGCTGAGTAAAAAACACAACACTGGAGTAAGTAATCAATTGATTATGTGCTGGTACTCTGTATGTGACATTATTATTACACACACGACAAACTATATTTGTGAGTGGTTTTGGCGCCAAGTTATGTACATGGTAGGCCTAGTGATGATGAATAATGTTTTACGGCCACTTTTGTGCACATGTAAGGCTAGATGAGCAGATCGACCTCCAAAGATAATGATGTGAACCAAAGATTAAAAAACCCTTCAGATATGCCCACGTGGGATTCAAACTTAGGTGGTAGTGATCTGTGATCCAAAGCGCTACCAGCTAGACCATGGAGGGACCCCCTGATAGGCCTAGTAATAATAATGAAGATTTCCTAAAACATCTTACTCTGGGTTCATACACATTTTGACATCTCAGATTCCAGGACTTTCCACGACCTGCCAATGTCAAATTCAAGGACGTTTTCAATGAATTCGCTAACTTTTAACGTGCAAAGATACACCCATATTTCGGAAGATGTGTAACAACTGAATTCCTGTATGCTTAGAGATATAGATCTATATGTCCAAATTGCAGGACTTTCAAGGAGCTCTACACCTATTCCAGGACTGGAATCCAAATTTTAAAATTTCAGGACTTTCCAGGATCTGTGCTAACCCTGTTACTTAATACACCATACACTCTACAAAGCTAATGATATGAGGAAGTCCTCAGTCCAGGATAAGGGTCTATCCTCCATCTTAGAAGTCTGCCACCAATGGCACAACTACTGCTAACTACTAAGTAACTTAATGAACAACATCACTAGACAATTATCATGGAAAGAAACTCACCAAATTCATCTTCCATGGCCATTATAATTTCTACTTGATCTAAACTGTCCAAGCCTAGATCATTCATAAAGTGTGAATCAACTGTCAGCTGAAATAGAAATATAAAAATATTCAAACATCTCCCACCAGTTCAGAAATTATAATAATCATAACTGAATTCTAAGTCTATATACATATATATATATATATATATATATATACACACATACACATTTCCATGCATGTCATATTGAAATAAGAGAGTTTTTTGCTATTAACCAATAATAATTCAGAATTAAAACATAATTATAACTAAAATCAATTTGATATCATTACTGTCATCTTCAAAGATGCATAATAATTACAGCAAAAAATATATTAAACAAAATCTGAAAGACCCTCCTCAAAATAAGCTGATAAGTTTAGTATTGCTTATTTTCTTTTAGGACAAATTTTGAGTGAAAGCTCAATTTAGCTGGGGAAAATATGACCACATGAAATACCCGAGACCCCCCCCCAAGTTGTTATATTACTAACGTTTTTGCTTGGTGACTAATAATTTATGCAAGATGACCTCAACAATTCTTAAGTGATAGATTTTTGTAATGTTTTTATTAATCCAGTTTATACTCATTAGACATATTTGACTACTAACTTGTGGTTTCTTTTATGATTCAGCTGGCATAGTTTTATTAGCCTATATACAACTGTTTAATCCTCATATAGTCTATGATTCAGCTGGCATAGTTTTATTAGCCTATATACAACTGTTTAATCCTCATATAGTCTATGATTCAGCTGGCATAGTTTTATTAGCCTATATACAACTGTTTAATCCTCATATAGTCTATGATTCAGCTGGCATAGTTTTATTAGCCTATATACAACTGTTTAATCCTCATATAGTCTATGATTCAGCTGGCATAGTTTTATTAGCCTATATACAACTGTTTAATCCTCATATAATCTATGATTCAGCCGACATAGTTTTATTAGCCTATATACAACTGTTTAATCCTCATATAGTCTATGATTCAGCTGGCATAGTTTTATTAGCCTATATACAACTGTTTAATCCTCATATAGTCTATGATTCAGCTGGCATAGTTTTATTAGCCTATATACAACTGTTTAATCCTCATATAATCTATGATTCAGCCGACATAGTTTTATTAGCTTATATACAACTGTTTAATCCTCATATAGTCTATGATTCAGCCGACATAGTTTTATTAGCCTATATACAACTGTTTAATCCTCATATAGTCTATGATTCAGCTGGCATAGTTTTATTAGCCCATATACAACTGTTTAATCCTCATATAGTCTATGTTCAAAAAATATGACAGGTAAAGATTGGGACAAATAAGGGTGTGGCCCACAAAAACCACCACACAACATCAGTTTTGTTCCAACTCCACTGGCTTCAGGTACATTTCAGATCACTGTACAACATCATGTTTCACACATTCTAAGTACTGAGTGGAACAGCACAACTGTATCAAAGCGATGTAATCCAGAAGTATACAGCTTTGAGACTGCCCTGATCCATGTCTTGTTCATTTTGGATCAAAAAGCCACACAGCCATGTACAGAAAGAAAACTTTCTGAACATCAGCTCACAGGCTATGGAATAAGTTGCCAAACGATATTAAACTTCGGGCAAATAAAGAAATATTTTCAACTTTTGTAAGGTTCTTAAAACCCACCTATTTAAAATATATAAACCAGTGTATTTATGTATAAAATGTGTTTGTGCCATATGAGCATGTTTTAAATTTAAAGTGTCTTAGAGCAATTCAAGTTGAATAAGGCACCATAAAAATAACATTATTATAATCTATAAAGGTTCTTTAAATAGTTTCTGATCGTTCTTCTCAAACTTGTTAAAGGATCTCTTTGTACTTGAACAACATAGTGTCAAACAGAAAACGAACCATTTAAATATTTTTCTTTACACAAACCATAAATAAAGAGGGAGAAGGCATTATGGGCACTTTCAATCACGGTGTTGATGTTGCACTTACAGAGGAAATTTGGCACCCAATTCTCTTTAGGCCATTCGCCAATTTATGGCTGGACATTATAACTTATAGTCAAACAATATCACTAAGATACCTTGCAATAAATTAATTTTACTGCCCTTTGACAAGTGGGTTTCTGTGAAATAATAAATTGTGGCAGTTATTGGTAAGCCCTAAAAGAAAAATCAGGCCAAAAACCGTCCTTTTCAATTAATTTCTTAATAAAGAAATACTTACTTTTTCTGGGTTAATTTTATCATATAACTTGAGAACAAGCAACACTCTATCTCTGACAGAATCCACTGTTAGTGGTGGATGAGAGTAATATCTTACACCTACTGGGTGACACTTCACCTGCAAAGAGAAACATGACATCTAGTCTAGTCTGAGTTATATCAGTATACAAGCACTACCGACTGTCAGTAGGGGTGTCGTTACACCATGAATATTATTTGACAAGTGCTTTTAAATGGGCGTAAGGAAAATGACACCTGAAATGAAAGCCTTTTTTGTTTTGCTTGTGGTTGCCTTAATATTTCACGTAATAACTATAAATTAAATAATTAAACAGAATGCATTTGAAATCGGGGATATAATTGTTAAATGACGTTATGTCAAAAACGGGCCAGAAATGAAGCTCAAACGATTTTTTGACAAAATGGTCCGCGATAGGGGGGCCGTTTACCCTCATAAAACATATTGTATTGTGGTTAATTTCTTTATAAAATATATAACAGCACAACACCTGAACTTCTTTTTCACTGTATGTTGATTGTAATTGTTTTTTATGTCTGTGGATTAAAAATATATGCATTGGACCTTACAGTTACAGTGGCCATTTTCTACCCTATTGAGGTATGTATTTCCTAAATAATGTAAGGACACCATGTCAAGTTATATATTTACTTATTATTCTATTCAAGACCTATCTAATGAAACAAAAATGGATGTTCTATGACTAATTTGAAAATTTCACCATTTCTCACTTAGGACCGCCCTAAATTTGCTGATTGGTTTTTGGGCCAATTTTGCAGCTTTATTTCTGAAAAATATGATAACTTGATACATATTTATTTATTTTTATGTGTTATATATAAATATTACATTACACAAATAATGAAAACAGGTCACTGATACAATTATTTGGTGATTTATGACGTTCATAAACCTTCCCCCTGACAATGGTACATTTCTGGAATTAGACTTTTGTGACCTGTCAAATATGTGGCAATATTTGGGGCATATTTTAGCTGATTACTCAATAATTATAAAAGATAGCCCCATTAAACTATATATTTTCTTCTTAGTTATGACAAGACCTATGTGGCTATGGTCCTATCCAATGAGCTCTATGACCATTTTGAAAAAAGTACCACCTTCCCTACTGTCAGTAGTGCCAGTGGACCTTGACATTAGCTATATATGTATTGTGGTCGCCTATGGCACTAAGTCTGACACGGTTTATTTAACTTTATTCACAGGCACATGAAGTATGATGAACACACAACGCTTTTAACTTTAAGAAAAGACGTAGTCGTAGGTCAACCCTGCCGTTAAGCTCAGGCTGGCACATGTATTTTATAAGTTTCATAAATGCTTAGATGTTTCAAACAATCAACAAATCTGAGAATTTTATAGCAGAGATAAAATGCAATGAGAAGGCATTTATATAAACGATCGAAAGACACAGTTGACTGAACACTGCGAGCCTTCTCACAAGCCGACAAGCCTCACAAGGTCAAAACAAATTTGCCGACATAATACTATTTACCGTAATACGCTGTGTAAGGGAAGAAAACTGTCTGCCATTTTGACCTTCTGTTATATGATTCAATCGAGTTATTGCAGGTATGGTTGTCTTCTGCAAAATTCCTCTAGAAAACAGTGCATTTGTTGTTCTAACAACAGAGCACAACCTAGTCCTAAGTGCAGCCATCGTGTTTCCTTCCCATAAGGCTTTGCTTACGTCAAAATTCGGACTCGATTCATTTCTGGACTTTGCATATACGGCACCAATATATTTCGTAACTGTATTAACAACATTTTCATTAATCAGGTAATACATTTCACACAGCGGAAGGAAAATAGTTTCGTTATAGTTTGTTTTATTATAGGTATTATATTTACTTATGTATATGTTGCCTGGGTCATATATTTGTTACAGTTCAGGGTTATTGAATTAGACCTTGATACCAGATCTACGGAGTAGTGATGGTACAACATGTTAAAAACTCCGGTCAAGTCTTGTTTTCTATGCACGATATTTCATATTTAATGGATCACGGCAGATTGTAACGCTCCCTAATCCAATGTTTGTCCAATCGGGACTTGAATGTATTTAATGTGAGACTGTCTACTACGTGTGCTGGTTTCACAAGTTGTATTACCACAATGCTAACTGTGTGCACTCAGTTACTGAATATTTCTTTACCTGTGAACTGAGCTTTGATTTGAGTTATATATATATATATATATATATATATTTTATAGGGATATTTGTGGAACTTATCAAAAACAGGTGTATAGCTCGATCCACAGAGATATATACTACCATTAGTTATACCATTAGATTGGGATTTTATTTACTTTCTTATTCTAAGGGATTCGATCCTTCAAGGGTAAGATTACTTTCACATAATTATAACGTACATTATATCTTTATGTGTACATCTTGTTGGAAATGCTTGAATAATTATATGTTTTCTAAATAGTATTTATTACTACGTGTTATAAAAATATGTTTGGCATGTAGCTTCATGTATTTGTTAGCTTTGAAATAATTAATTATTTACTGTTTTATATATATATATATATATATATGTGTGTGTGTTTTGTTGCAGTGTATATCAACCTTTATGCTACAGTGAATGAGTACAAGTATGATGTTATTATGATTTCGGAATGGTTTATTTTGGTTTTATTCCAGAGTCCCTTAATTTGTCTATTTTAACCTATATTTACCGACAATAAATATTATATACTAATTGCTGTCGTGTTTGAGGAATGGCGGCAAATATTATACCGGAAACATATAACAAATGGGTATTAGGGAGACTTTCACCATTTCTTGGAGACTTAATTCCACCCTTTCTTGGAGACTTACACACTTTCTTCAAGACTTCGGCCCGACATTGGAGACTTAATACGTCCTACTTGAATACATTATAGTATGGGGTTAGAGTAGAGACCTTAAATATAAACAGTCTTTAGTTAGAGTATAGCATAGGAATCATTTTAATTTGAGTATACACGCAAAACGGGGTTTTGTCAGTCAGAGGAATGTTTCATCTTTCACTTCGCTTAATTATTTTTAACGATCATATCCACTCGGTTGTCCCATTTAACTTAATTACGTTGTGCAGAAAGCAGCTGTAAAATATTTACTTTGAGTATACAATTACGACACATAAAATGATATTGTGTGTCAGTCTACATATACACTTATGTTCTCCAGTTGTGTACTAACCAAGTTTGACATTACAGTTTTGATAAGATATGTTATACTTATATTGTTAAACGGAGCTACGAATATACACAAACATATTGTGTACATGCAGTCACTTACGGATAAGGATTAATGTACACAAGAAAGAGAACGTAATGAACGTTTGGTATCAGCTGATGTTTGATGATAAGGCTTACAAATATGATTTTAGGAAGAAGAATTGATTAAACACGGATAATAGAATTGTTTAGCTGTTTTTATGATTCAGGTTGTTAAATTTATTTGTTACTATCGAAACAGAATTTGTTGGACAGGTTCATATTTAGCATTACAGGTTTATAAAATCATATGTTAATTGATCAATAATGAGTCTATAAAGGTAATTAATGTTCTCAGGTTATGGTCACTATTCCCTCGGAAGATGATTAATATTATATTCTTCCATAAGTTAAACCAGTATACGCTTTATTGTATCCGCACTGTCGCCTGTTGATCACCATAACTCTCTTAATTGTATATTGGTTAGTTGAAGAAAGCTATTAAAGCCATCTAACACCTTGCCAACATAGAGACTATGCTGAATAAGCGCCAGCCTAGCTGGGGATTCTTCCCGAAAAACAATACAAACAAACAACTCTCTCTTTCTCTCTCTCTCTGTGTGTGTGAGAGAGAGAGAGAGAGAGAGAGAGCACGCACACACGCACGCAGAGTAATTTTAATAATAATAAAAAAAAATTCTTTACAATTTAAGCATTCCTAAAATTACCTCCCCATAGTATTTAGTTTTTATCTGTCACTTTCTGTTTATTTCTGAAAATATTTTTAAGCATTTATTATATTAATGTTGCTGCAACAAGTAAATTATATGATTTTGTTAATTATTTTAATATACATTTGCCATGTATGTGGCAGATGTATATATACCAATAACATAGACCAAGTTCCCATGTATATGGCAAATGTATATAGACCAGTAATATAGACCAATAATATGATTTCGTTATACTTCTGTAGACAACTCCTTTTCAGGACAAATAAAGCACAATTTATTATATTTGACATGAGTTTCAAATATTTCTTCCCTTTCTCTGATAGAAAAGTATTAGTTAATTCTTTTTTACTTTGTTATATCACTTGACTGGTCGCTGGTGGCGAAATTAAAAAGAAAAGAAATCATAATAAACTGAAGAAAGGTGCCAGGAACATTGTAACCGACGTGCTAGATGTTCTTTAAATTTTATAGATTTCTTTTAGACTTAATAATTTACGAATGTGTTATAAAAGGAATTTTTAAATATGTAGGAACGAGTTTCTAATAGTTCCCTTTCCAAAGGCATTTCTCCTGATGTCAGTAACTGTGAGAGACATTCTTCAAACGACAGAAGGCACCATTATTATGAAACATTGACAATAGAAAGCAGCATAGCTACGATTGTTTTATTAGATAATAATACACAAATTAATAAGATAGATTTAATAAAGCATCCCGAATTGCTAACAATAGCGATTTAAAGATACTGCACAGTGAACCCCTAGCTGACGTTTCTCAGTTAGCGATATTTAATGAACAATATTATTTATCCCAAAAGCACTATTAAAAGGGTGAGGCTTAGGAACAGATTTAATCTTTTCAGCAGACGACACCCTTCGTATATCTCATCGAACAACCTATTTCACAAGTTGCGGATAGCTGCGCTATATATATATATATGCTATAAACGAACAATGGCGATAGGACTATAGCCGAGGAACAAGCATTTCCGATTGCGTATCTGATTGAATGAGCGCAGTTTTCGGCATGATTTTCTAGATTAACACAATAAGTACTGCCAAATGATTGATTTTTTAGTATTATTAAAATCTCGAAATCGATTCACTGCCTAACTGGTAGCCGATGTAGTTTTTAAAAGGGGTTGGTTTAATAATACGTACTTCTGAATATTTGACACTATATGCGATCTGCACTATTCTGGAAGAGACGTAAGAGATGATAATAATAATAATAATAATAATAATAATGTATATTTAATAAAGAGCCCTTACTAGCAGGAGCCATTCAAAGGCGCTGTACAAATAATATGTAATTTAATAATACCCCAAATAATGTCTGTAAAAACCCTGTAATGATTTAAAAGATAATAATAATTTATCTGTGAAAGCGACCTTAAATAGGTGTGTTTTTAGAAGAGACTTAAAATTTCCAAGAGACGACGAATTTCTAATATTTGCCGGCAACTTATTCCACAAATTGGGGGCTGCAACACTAAACGCACAATCACCATATGACTAGACCACTAGCTGTAATAAGTGTCCCTTGTGTCAAGAATGGTTTTAGAAAGTGTATCATTCTTAATATGGTAATAGAGAGCTATGTATGTATACCTTTTGCGAAACATCTCATATGAAAGAACTACAAATTTCCGGCACAATTTCGACGCTGAATGAACTCAAAGAGTCGGCGTGAAACACCAGTATACATATCCTCACATATCTCTGGGCAGTTTTCTCTCCCAAAACAATAAGATAAAATTCTGCATCAAAACATAGCGGCTAGATCAGAAGAAGCCGATTCAACCACCCGAGTTCAAATCTCGAGGTTGCCATGTCTGAAGGATGTTTCATCTTTCACTTTGGCCCATTACCTTTGACCTATTTAGCCTAAGCTGTGCACAAAAGTGGTCGTAAAACGTCAAACATCCAAAAGAAACAGAAGGCCTACTACGCACAGAGAAGGAGCACAGATGTGTTTTTCTCTACAATTCACGTGCACACTTAACTCCTGGCCTCATGTTTACACAACGGTGACCATCATATGTTTGTCTAAATTAACCAGTATATCCGTATTGTTCATGGATCATTCCACCCACATCATGTTACCTACAACGTAATTGTTATTTCAGGGACATGCACCAAGACATTGTCATTTACATCCAGACATTATCATCACGCATTAGTTTAGGATATATGTTTACATACCATGCATAATTATATGACATATTAATTACTATACCGAGTTAAATTAAAAAATGGTCGACTTTGTTAAAATGTGCCTACATAACCATAAACCTCGTCTACATAACCATAAACCTCGTCTACATAACCATAAACCTCGTCTACATAAACATAAACCTCGTCTACATAACCATAAACCTCGTCTACATAACCATAAACCTCGTCTACATAACCATAAACCTCGTCTACATAACCATAAACCTCGTCTACATAACCATATACCACGTCTACATAACCATATATCTCGTCTACATAACCATAAACCTCGTCTACATAACCATATACCTCGTCTACATAACCATATACCTCGTCTACATAACCATAAACCTCGTCTACATAACCATATACCTCGTCTACATAACCATAAACCTCGTCTACATAACCATAAACCTCGTCTACATAACCATATATCTCGTCTACATAACCATAAACCTCGTCTACATAACCATATACCTCGTCTACATAACCATAAACCTCGTCTACATAGCCATAAACCTCGTCTACATAACCATATACCTCGTCTACATAACCATATACCTCGTCTACATAACCATAAACCTCGTCTACATAACCATATACCTAGTCTACATAACCATAAACCTCGTCTACATAACCATAAACCTCGTCTACATAACCATAAACCTCGTCTACATAACCATAAACCTCGTCTACATAACCATAAACCTCGTCTACATAACCATATACCACGTCTACATAACCATAAATCTCGTCTACATAACCATATACCTCGTCTACATAACCATATACCTCGTCTACATAACCATATACCTCGTCTACATAACCATATACCTCGTCTACATAACCATAAACCTCGTCTACATAACCATAAACCTCGTCTACATAACCATATACCTCGTCTACATAACCATATACCTCGTCTACATAACCATAAACCTCGTCTACATAACCATAAACCTCGTCTACATAACCATAAACCTCGTCTACATAACCATAAACCTCGTCTACATAACCATAAACCTCGTCTACATAACCATATACTTATTGAGTGCATCTGTTAGAAATGTACCCATAAATGAGGGGAGCGTGGTGTTTAGGAAATGGTGAAGGTTAGACGAGCATGTGATATTGCTCCCAAAACCTGCACCCCCCATTAATATGGGTGTAATAATGGCGTCCCTTTTGAGTACGTCCTACTAGACATACTAGATATAGTGAGTTCTGCATCAAGAATAAACAATCCTGCTACAAAACATTTGAGGGATGCATTTACAGGTTAACCAATTAAGTGCAATGCTCAGCATGGGATACGGACAAAATGGCACCGGAAACAAATGGCACCTGGATGAAATGGCACTATGCAAATTTGGATTTTTTTATTGCTTATTGATATTTCGTTATTGGTAGTAGCTGATGTACTGCTTACAAAACAAAAACAATTCATGATAGCACATCTGAAGGAGTGGCTTCCCACATCCTTGGATTAACCCACAGACATAATTCCCTTGGTGTCACGGCATCTTCTTTGAAACACTGAGCAGTTCAATTGCAAGCAGATGCATTTCTTATAAATACCAATGAATATATCATTAGCTTTCATTAGAAAGTTTGACTCTGTTGATGATGGAAGTCATAATTAGCAACAAAGGTGGTCAGAAGTTAATTCTCAATGGTTTCATCTACACTAAACAGATAACTAAGTCTCATAACATAAGGTGGCGATGTGTACAACGTGCTACTGATTGTAAGGTAACCCTAACCACAACCTTGGTTAATGATGATCCAAAGTTAGTTTCAGCCCACATTCATGATCCATTTAATACAAAAAGTAGCAGCTGTCTAGCGCCTTTTTCATATGAAGCAGTAAACCAAGCAAAGCTTCGACAAGCCAAGCCAGATAATGACTCAAGACATGAGTCAAATTGATGTCACTGCCATGGTTGAACTTGGCAGGGAAGAGTCAGTAAAACGTACCCTACGTAACCAAAGACTTGGCCGGATCCCTCATCAACCTGAGTCTCTTAAAGATCTCTTTATCGAGAGTGAGTGGGTGCTGACCATATTGCATAAATAAATTGTATTTTAAAAATGACCTTTAAGTTTATTTTAAGCAACTATAAAGAAAACAAAATCCAAATTTGCATATTGCCATTTCTTCCGGGTGCTACTTTTTCCAGGTGCCTTATTTCCGATGCCATTTTCGCTGTGCCATTTTTCCAGTGCCATTAATAATAATAATAATAATAATAATAATAATGTATATTTAATAAAGCGCCCTTACTAGCAGGAGCCATTCAAAGGCGCTGTACAAATAATATGTAATTTAATAATACCCCAAATAATGTCTGTAAAAACCCTGTAATGATTTAAAAGATAATAATTATTTATCTGTGAAAGCGACCTTAAATAGGTGTGTTTTTAGAAGAGACTTAAAATTTCCAAGAGACGACGAATTTCTAATATTTGCCGGCAACTTATTCCACAAATTGGGGGCTGCAACACTAAACGCACAATCACCATATGACTTGAGCCGAGACACTGGCACCTGCAATAGTATCTGACTTTGGATGACCTGAGTTTTCGGGATGACTTTCTAATGGAAACCAGTTCACACAGGTATTCTGGTGCCATATCATTAATAGATTTATAAGTTATTAACAGAATCTTAAAATGGATACGCTGTCTAACAGGTAGCCAATGTAGTTTTTGAAGAATTGGGGTAATATGATCATATTTTCTAGTATTTGTTACAATGCGAGCTGCACTATTCTGAATTCGCTGAAGGCGATTAATGTTATAATCAGATATGCCATATAACAGGGAGTTACAATAGTCTATACGAGATGTAACAAAGGCATGAACTACAGTTAAAAGTGATTCTTGTGTCAAGAATGCTTTTAAACAGTGGATGTTCTTAAGATGGTAGTAGGCAGCTCGGCATACTGATGTGACATGTTCATGCATGTTAATACATTGGTCAAAAATAACCCCTAGATTTTTTACTGACCCATTAGGGGTAATCGAAGATGCACCCATCTGTAATGCTGGTGTCTTTAGGGATTTAACACAATGTGGTGATGCCAAATATAAAATATTTGTTTTATTATCATTTAGTTTTAGAAGATTTTGAGTCATCCATAGCCGGATATCGGCAATACAATGTTCTAAATTCTTCAAGGAAGAGGAGAAATTTAACTCATTGTCAGGATCCAGTGATATATACAGCTGTGTGTCATCAGCATACAAGTGATATTTAATCCCATATCGCTGCGCAATGATCCCAAGAGGACGGGTATACATTGTGAAAACCAGAGGACCAAGAACTGAACCCTGTGGTACACCAGATAACAAAAACTGAATGTCAGATAAAATACCATGAACAGACACTCTCTGGGAGCGTTGTTCCAGATAGGATCTAAACCATTCAAGTACTCTACCTGACAGACCAAACATGTCTTTTAACCTAGAGAAAGGTACATTATGGTCAACTGTATCAAATGCAGCAGACAGGTCCAGAAGAACAAGTATTACTGGCTTACCTTGATCAATTGACATCATAATATCATTTTTCACTCGAACCAAGGCTGTTTCAGTGCTGTGACCACTTTTATAGGCAGACTGTAGTGATTCATTAAGGTTATTATTGATTAAATATTTGTTTAGATGGAAAGCAACTGCCTTTTCTATAACTTTAGATAAAAATGTAAGATTTGAAACAGGTCTGTAATTGTTTAGAATATTACATTATCTCCCACACCGGCTCGGCATAACTAACTTTATAGGCTAAGGACAATACATTCAAGCAGCGGATGTCAGAGTTTGATGAGAAGGTGTAAATATTGGATACTGCTAATTGTATTTGTAGTGGTGAGTTTTGTATCAATTACAGAAGTAATTACGGTGTATATTCCAAATTATTCATTCAGATAATATATGTACGGTGGTGTTTTATTTTAATTTGTTTCAATGTGTAGCTAATTATCATACATATCTATTCCCGTCGCAGGTTTTCACTGGTCTAATTCCACACATCCAGCACAATCTCTATTATAATATAGTATCAGACGAAATCTCAAATATAGCAAACACTAGCGATAAATTAAACAAATGTTTATACTGGTATGTTCGCTCAAAGCCCTCTACAACAATACCCACAAATACACGTCGGAAAACGTAGGAACATAATTTTGAAGAAGTTTACCGTTTTTATTGTGCTCTACTAAATCTGCATTAGGTTATGATAGCTGCATTTTCTAAGTCAAAGTTCGAACCTTCATTAATAATATTATTATTTTTTAAATATTTCCCTAGGATGTCGCCTTATGTCCACACACACACACACACACACACACACACACACACACACACACACACACACACACACACACACAGTATGTGAAATTAATGTGTAGCCTTACTGGACCTGCAGGTTTAGCAAAATATTTTAACACTCGACCTGCTGTGTTGACTAGTTACATATTTCAGACCTCCATGAAAATTAATCACTGTTGATCACTGAGTTAATCATGTCTTCCTATTTGCAATGCATCAATACACGTAAAAGTAATTCTGTTGTCAATATCTGTTTCAGATTTATTCCATAGCTTCAACATATTGTTTTCTTTGTGTGAAATACATTGATTTAAAAATGTAACATTGTACCTGACAATGGTTCAATAAAGCGGCGCGTACACGTTTGCACATATGCTGAGTTTGTCTCCTGGTAGCATTCAATAACCTTATATGGACGAATCATCATGAATATTCGGTACTATCTTTTGTCTCTTAGTAAACTCCGACGTACCCTTTCCCAGTGAAATATTGTCATTTATAAGTTGTTTGTGACGTCATCACTCTCCGTGTGCATTCACCGAGCATGTGTTTATATATTATCGCATAATTAATTAGCCACATGGTTGCCAGCTCAAAGTGATACATGAAATAGAAAACTTATTGCGACATTTCTACCCACACAAACAATTTATGTATTATTTTAATTTCTGTACAATTAACTTCTTCACTCATTTTACAAATTTCAACATTTTTAACTAGGACGCATAACCGGAAAACACGACGGTAATTAAAATAGGAAAAAAACCTCGCTGATATTCCCGCTGTCGCTTATTCGGCACAGCCTCTATGTTGGAGTGGTTGAGGAATCACCCCCCCACCACTCACAGGGGAGCAGTACGGAAAGATGGAGCCGAAACACCCGGTCACTGCCAGAGTGTTTTACGTCCTCAGGGGGTGTTTAACGTGCTCGTTTATATTTAATAATTTAGTTGAGACGGCAGTGCCATTTAACGTGGTCACCCACCCACGATGTTATGAGCCGAGAAATTAATCTCTGGAAAAGTTTCGACTTCTTGCTGGGATCGAACCTGTGACCGTTGGCACCGATTGCCGGATGCTTAACCACTAGGCCACCGGAACTCAACTTGTAGGCCTAATACATTTGTCTTCGTTTTAAAGGCTAATTTGCATACTGTAGATCAGCGTAATTTGGCGAAAAACTAAAATGGCGAATTTTGGTCTGTCAGAAAAGTAGATTTTTCTTTCTTTTCTAGGCCATTCAGGGAAAACTATTTCAAAGCAGACCGTTATTAACCAGCTAAAACCAAATCTGAAGCAGACAATTATTGAATGTCAACAAAGGTAACTGATATACAAGCTAAAGACAACTTACAATATGTTTTCATATTATTTTTCTCTTCTCAGCAAACCAATATAAGTCAGTGACTCCTTGACATCCAATCGCAAAATTTTAGACACTCAACTCAAACTCAACATCTCTAGACTCAAACCTCTACACGCAGGCTAGTTGTTTCGTGCATTTGATTTCGCTACTCGACAAATTGATGTTCTCAATCGTGGCTGGGAAAAAACAGGATTAGTGATGTCTATTATGAGTCCTTCTGGCGGGGACGAATGAGCTTAATTTAAGCGAGTGATTGTTTTATTATCAATTGCAATGTGAACCAATGGTTAATTAAATGAGAATATTACACATGTTCAGTGTGTTATCAAAGTAGTGCTTTCAGGGTATCATATGAAGTCCTGTAGAACATAATATTTTGGCAACAGGAAAAATTGGCGATATTATGTCACTCGTCATTTTTGCCATTATTTCATATTCACCAAATTAAACAGATCTACAGTATTTAGATAAATTCTAGAACACTCATTACACTGGTCATTTGGGAAGCAGGGAGTGCTTATTGTGACGTTAACATGTTACACAAATTTGATTCATAGCCGGAATTAAGGCACGCGTCCAAGATTTGACGGGATATAGCAAGTGAAGTTATTTGTGCGTTTGTTCTTTGATATGTCAAAAATTAATAAACAAATCCTGATCTTGGCTATTTGATAGGTAGCTGTTAGTATTAGCAGGTAGCTCGACACTAGACCGGCCGGTCGAGTACTATGGCACTGATACTAGACCGAGCATTAATGTCGCACACTGTATATATATATATATATATATATATATATATATAATTTATCATACATCTCCAGAGCCTTCACTTTTTGTTCTAAAGTTAAGATCTTAAAATCACAATGTTTAATATGTCAGCAATAGAGCGCACGTTGGAATATCAAAAGTATAATGCCATTAATTAAGAAATTTGCTGACAATTTTTATCCAAAATATTTGTAGAGATTGCAATTACAATTACAAAATAGCGACTTTATCAGTTTTAAGTTTGCATATATCTAATAAGAGCTGCTCAAGCAGCAACTAACTTTGCCGAAATCAAAACCAGGTGGCTGTGCCCAATAGGCGACAGCCAGGGGTCTCTACCCCAAACTTCAACAAGACAAGCATTTACTTTTACCTATGGTGTGTGAAATCACATAATTACTTAATAATTCAAATAGTACTGCCCACTAGCTAAGACACCGTCAGCACAAAACGTCATTCACACCGTCGGAGACATGACTTGAGAAGAGCTATCATTTGTCAATATGTTGGTAACGTTCGGGCAATGACAATCAAAGCTCAATCATGTTAATAAATCCTCAATCAAATTATCGCAACTGGGGGTTGCTCGACAGGTAATATTATTGGCCGAAGACCATGACACTATGACGTTTGGCTTTGTCCGGCAGGTGGCGGCTCTAGACAGGTCAGTTTTTATGGATCTGGCATCGAGACTTTGGAAAGGTGGCGCTTAATATCAGGTGGCGCTTCCAGACATGAGCACGTTTGACTATATATATATATATATATATATATATATATATTGAACTACAGTACATACTCTGAAATATATAATCACGTACACTCTGATGGAACGAATTACCTATTCACCTTTAATATCTATCCCCTTGGTATATTGATCCATAACGCGTTATTTCTTAAGTTTAGTATATCTTAACACGCAGACGGGTACACTCTGTACAAGTATTGTTAACTGCACGAAATTTATTCTTGGAGTAGCATAGGAAATATTAATGATCATCCAGGCAGAAATGCCAAAAAATTTATTTCTGAAGACAGCACACAGTATTATTTCCAGTTTATCGCTTTGTCAATGGATTTAAAAGTCAGTTAGAAAACTATTCTCCTTTCAGTGGTTGAAAGCACTCACTCACTCACTCACTCATTCACTCACAGGAAATATTCAGATATACATTATACACTGTGGTTCTAGAAGCCATATATTTATTATTCTTGTATTTTATTGTATTTACACACTACTTTTCCCGTGTTGAAGCCAATATGTCTGATATTACCACGGACACTTGTATCTGTTTGCCCTCTTCTGGCACAATCCGATATATATATATATATATATATATATATATAGTATCTAACTCTCCCAGTATGATCAACGTTTCAGGCATTGTTTAATAGCTCTTATATTGCCATTTACGTAATAAACTAAGTAGGTTTAGATCGACAATTGAATGTTTTTTTAACATTTGACCAAATACGATATCGATAAATTCAACCAACAAAACCAATAAATTACCACATTTCGTGAGTAATTGTATTCATCTGCTCCTTGTGAAATGAAATCTATGGGGGGCGGGGGAACTATGCGTAGCCATTTCAGGGGAGGGGCGGGTTTTCTTACACACATTGTATTTATGAAATCTACAGGTTTACAGTTGGGTTAAAAAAATTCAAAGAAAAATGAGATAATTAGAGTAATGTGTTAGTTAGGCTAAATCAGGTTAAAATATGGCAAATAAACTTGCTAAACAGTTGATAGCTGCTGATAACAATTTGATTATAACTGGCCGGGGAGGTACATCTGGTATGACACCCCTGTCGTGCAAACTTGATTTAAGCTTTATTTCTCATTTATTATTGATGTCAAACTATTTTACAAGTTACCATAACGAATAAATACAATAATTATTCAAACCAAATAGTTGTACTTGTCATTTTTTCTGCTTTTACTCCAAATTGAAGAAACAAATACCGATAATTTTAGAGCTTCATTTAAATTTTGGCCAAATGGAAAACTGCAATGACTACAGGAATACCGTCCTCCAATTAGAGCACGGCCTATGTTAAGCTTGCCGCTACTTCCTTCTTAAACGTGACGTCACGTCCCTCTTTTTATACACACGGAGCAGGAAAAAAAAATTGTCAAAACTTCACAAAATACTTTATTTATTTACTTATGCAGGTTTAATTGGCTATCATGTATGCTTTTCTTCTGAAGAGTATTAATTTGTCGACCCAGAAAAGTCTATCATATGAGCACGAATTGCAAGCTAAAGGTGGTAAATATGTTGTGAAGTGGCAGTGTCTAAATCAAGTTAGATACCCTTAATCTAGGCACTTGGACATTAACATTTTTCGTGCTTGCCCAGTTCTCGCGAGATTACGCCAACAATTTATATGTCGACAGGCATCTTTTTTGGCTTATAATCTGTTTGTAACAAAACTTTCATGGGAATCAGAGCATGCGTACTGTGCCTAATTGGCCCCAATATCCGCCTTGTCTAGCAGACGAATTTGGAAAATCAACGAAAATCCTCACGGACCCCTTGGCCCATAAATCTCATCAACCTAAAATATTAAAAAAATAAATACCTGGTTTTCTGAAAAAGATAATAAACATTATATTCATGCATTTATTGAGCCCATTTTGTCCGTATATAGATCGGATTGGTAGGAGTTGTGAATGGTTATCACTTCCGAGTTTTGTTGACAACCTAGCTGCCATCATTGTTGACAACAAAATGCACGAGATGAGGTCAGACAGCCAAATACGGAATTAAAAGGCAATGCCTGTTATGTTATTCCGGCCCTTCTGGGTTGTATTTCTGGAATGCATATATCTCATTTTATCATGGCAATCTATAGCGCTCCCCTTTCCAAAATTTGTCCAAATTCGGCTTCTGTTGCTAAAGACGCTTCTCCTCAAATAAAGTTTACATCGTCCCATGAACACTTTTTGACTCTGGCCTCTGGTGTTGTTGTTAGGTGGGAAAATAAAGAAGTTATGGGGATCTAGCATGTCTATACCGTACATAATCGTAAATACATAGATCATATCCCCTCGTCGCTTTCTAAAATCCAAAGATGGCAGCTTTGGGAATTTAAGCCAGTCATCGTATGGGAGATGGCTAATGTTTGGGATCAGTTTAGTTGGCCATCTCTACTTTCTCAACCTTTAGTTTGTTTCCTCTGTTCCTCCGATGCCAGATCACATTGCCATACTCAAGGTGCGGTCTAACCATGGCTGTGAATACTCTTTGCACTGTTATTTCGTCGAGGAGTGTGAAGATCTTCCTTATCTAGCCTAACATTCTAGAATCTTTATTTAGAGCATTAGGTATGTGCTTGTGGAATTTTAGGTCTTCATCCACTGTGACACCTAGGTTCTTCTCCGCATGGGTTATGTCTACGGTTGTGTCAATCCTCTCATATGTGTGCTTTTTGGTTTGAGTTGCCTAAGTGGAATACTTTGCATTTATTCTCATTGAATCCAAGTTGCCATCTCTCAAAATATTTTACGAGTTGGTTTAAGTCAGTTTTGAGTTTCTCATGGTGCAAATCTATGTTCGTAAACTGTTTTCTAGGATGTGGTTCACAATCTGGTCTCTTACTAGGGTTTCCATCAATCTTCCAAAAACGAACGTCAAGCTTATAGGTCTATAATTTTCTACAACAGTTTTGCTCCCTTTTTTTGTGGATGGGTGTGATGTTGCCCCCTTTCCATGTAGATAGTACTTCTCCCTCAGCCATTGATTTTATGTAGATGGTGCTTAAGACATATAGAGGATGCCGTTTCCTTGAGAATTCTTGGGTGGAATCCATCTGGCCATACCAATTTGGTGACTTTAACGTTTAACAGTTTCTTTTCAACCTTTTCTGGAGTAATATCTATGCGAGTGAGTGGTGTTCCTGTGTGAATTTTTGAGATCTTGCTGGAGTTAACATAAGTCTCCATCCACTAGATCACCTAACTTTGGTCTGCTTTTCAACTTTGAATTGGTGTAACACGAGAAAGCTTTAGGATCAGTCTTAATGTTCTTGGCTATGTCCTTTTCAAACACTCGGCATAAGTTTCTCGTCATTTTGGCAAATTAGTTTTTCTCTTGGGTAGCCCCGACATAGTCAATGTAGTCGGCTGTTTGTGTGTAATGCTTCCAATTTTCTTTTTTTTGGTCCGTTTTCGGCCTGGATTTTGGTATGTAAGTGTTCATTGCATTGCTGAACTCAGTGGAAAAATATAATCATGCCTCCTCCGCATTTCTGTCCTGTAATTTCTCTGACCAGTCTATTTTTTTGAGGTGCTTATTCATGCCGACATAGTCGCCTTTATGGTAGCAGAATTTGGGCTTTAATTTCTTCAGTTCTAGTGTGAACACATCAAGGTTATACAATAAGCATACATGGTCACTGAGATTTAGTCCTGGTATGTATTCTATGCCTTTAATCATATTCTCCTCATTTGTGAGGATGAGGTCCAGGACATAAGGGTTCTGTCCATGACGGTACCTAGTAGGCTCTGTGACATGCTGGTGTAGAAATACATTACGAACTGTATTAATCAATTTCTGGCTTGTGTGCTGGCTAGCTATGGTTGTGGTGATCCAATCGATGTTTGGGTAATTGAAGTCTCCTACTATCATGAGATGAGTTGCTTTTAAGGATGATATTCTGTGTAATAGATCATACATGTTCATATTATTTTCAATACTGCTTCAGGGGCTACGATATATACATCCAAATAGTAGTTTATCATACCCACGTAGATTCATGGACAACCATATAGACATTCGCTGAAGTCGGAGGCTATATTAATTTCATCGAAATGTTGAGTTAGTTTTTCTGTTATATATCTATATATATACATATATATGGCAATACCTCTTGATGTTTCCTGGTGTTCTAGGTTAGAATATGTGACGTACCATTCTAATTTTAGTTGCTGTGTAGTTGGCTCCAAGCTGTATTTTGGCTTTATTTCAGTGACTATAATAATGTGTGCTTTGTTGTCAGCTGCTAGTAGCTGTAACTCGATCATTTTGTTTGTCAATGTATCAGCATTTGCATAGAATATTTTCAAATCTTTTATGGTCTTATGCTCATCTTTACTTTTTGTGTTGTCTAGTCACTTTGTCTTCATCTCTTCCACTAGTGATATAGTGGAGAGATTGGGTTCCGTTTGATCAGACATCAGCTGTGCTGCTGCAATGTGTCTTTGGGTACGTGGTGTAAGTTTCACAAATTTGTTTCCTCTTATTACTAAGTTATCTTCTCCTTCGTCTCCTTTTTCAGCTGTTCCCTCAGTGTTTTTCCCTCCTCTCTTTCCTTCGGGGTGAGGTCTGGGCACATGTATACATTAGCCCAATTACCTGTGTCTCTGAAGTTTTGTTTATGCTTCTAGTATGACTCTTTTCCTGACTGGTGTATCCAGGGTAGCAAGAATCAGCCTGGGTTGTGTGCCTTTATTCTGTCCTCACCCTCCTAGCCGTATTACCGTAGTAATCTCCACTCCATCAATATTTAGGTCGTTCTCAATGAGATTATGTACTGACTGTGTGTCTTCTCTGTTTCTGCCAGGTAGGTCATGTACTTCACTTTCAGGTATATTGTGAATTATAAGATTAATCTTCCTTCTCTCTCTTAGTTGATTATTTTTAGACAAGACTCGCATGCCTATCAAAATTTACTTTTTTTGTTCTAGATTATGGATTTTGAACATAAAATAATTTCTTTTGATAGTGTTATTTTGTTTTCAGTGTTGATTCATGAACAGCATGAATAGCTCAAAGGAAGTAACCGAATTTGTGCAGAGTTTTGCCAACAATATTGATCAGGACGGTAACATTTTGGACTGTCTCAAGAATGGTATACCCAGTGGACTTGTCTGCTACATTCATTTTTTAAACAATAGTAAGAAGGACTATGCTTCAGCTATGAGGCAGACTATTCAGCTTGCAAGTCAAAGTGGCTTGCTGTTTCTGAAATTAACTACAACTCATTAAAAAGGAATATTCAGAGACTTATAGAAGACTTTCTAAATGAACCTATTCAAATTCCTTTATGTGAAGTAGTTCTTTCTCCACCCATTTCAATCTCAGCTACTTCCGGTGTTTCACCGAAACTATCAAATGTTATTACACCTGCTGGCGATACCTTTCTTCAAATATGTTAGCCGCCTGCAAAAAAGGCTTAAATCAGATCGTTCAAAGTGTGAAAAGAGGAGACAAATAGCCAGAAAGTTGTCTGATCAAGTTCGTGAACTAAAATCGAAAACTTTAAAGCTATATATGTCTACTAGTGCCAAGGTGAATAGGTCATTAACACAAGCTTGTGGTCAGAAAACAGTCGTGGTAACAAGCCTCAGGAGGGAACGGCGGCAATTGAAAGCTAAGAATATTCAGTTAGAGCGCGAGATAAAAAGCTGAGAAAGGAAACTAATGTGGGAGGGTTGAATGCACCAAAGCGTAACAAGAAAAAAAAACATAAGTGCCAGCATGTTACGCTTTCGGCACAAGTTGTAAAGGAAGTTAGATCATTGAAAATAAAGATCACTGAACTTGAGTTACATAATGAAAGTCTTACATGAGTTGTTTTAGATGAGGGTACAGGGCAGGAGACAAACTGCTTCAAAGAAAGATGATAAAACCTTTAGTTCTGCACATAGGAAGGCTTCATTTAACTGTCTCCTGAACCAAGTTAATCCTTATCTATATATACATGAAATTGTGCGTGAAGAGAGCAAACTGATACAAGCGTCCGTGGATATTACAGAAGACGCTATAACATTGATCATGCCTGACAACAATATTATAAAACTTCCACTAAGTACATATTTATGTCACATTCCAACCTCCTGTGACTTTACATTGAAACTATTTCTAAAGATATATGTTTGATTTATTTTTTATTTTTTTTGCGGCATTTAGTATTATGAGTACTTGGCTTACCTTGATCAATTGACATCATAATATCATTATTCACTCGAACCAAGGCTGTTTCAGTGCTGTGACCACTTTTATAGGCAGACTGTAGTGATTCGTTAAGGTTATTATTGATTAAATATTTGTTTAGATGGAAAGCAACTGCCTTTTCTATAACTTTAGATAAAAAATGTAAGATTTGAAACAGGTCTGTAATTGTTTAGAATATTACAGTCCATAGTGTGGTTTTTATTAATGGTTTTACAAGGGCAGCTTTCATGGATCTTGGGAAAACACCCAGAGATAATGATTTATTAACTATATTTGTAATTGGGTTTATCAGAACATCCAGACAATCTTTCACAAGCCATGTAGGCATAGGGTCAACTGCACAGAAAGCATTAGATGGCTTTTTCAGCAACTGTCTGATATCAGTCTCTGTAAAAGGCTCAAATGTATCCATCACGGATATGCAGGACTGTTCTACCAATGGCTTACCCTGTGATAAAGTGCTGGACTGGAACCCACTATGTATATTTAATATTTTTTGACAGAAGAAGTTATTAAAACAATGGGCCATATCTTTATCTGAGTTGATTATTATTTGGGAGGACAGTTTGACTTTTATGTAATACTTTATTCACAACACTGAAAACAGTCCTTTGAGGCAAGGGTATTTTTAACAAGAATTTTACTGACCTTGAACATTTCAAAATGAACACACAAACTGGTCCTGATCCACAGCAGCTCACAATACCTTCTGTGTCTCTTTGCAGCCTGTATGTTCTTATTATACCATGGAAGCATTGGTCTGCTTGGCATTTCCTTTGTCCTTAAAGGTGCATGTTGATCTACAATGTCTCTCAATGTATATCATAGAGATCCACCAGATGATCCACATCATCCGGTGGATCCAATACCAGAGAAGAGACTCGCAGATCAGCAAGAAAGCCTCCTTGTCAATTGACTTATATCTTCTATATGAAATAACTTTAGCTGAAACAGATTTTTCTGTAAAGATACATTAATGTTAACAAGGAAATGATCAGACAGCATGGAAGACACAGACACACCCTTAATCAAATTGTCATCATCACGGGAGATGACAAGATCTAAGATGTGACCATGTCTGTGTGTTCTTTCTTGGACATGCTGCCTGAGATTGGCAGATCTAAGAATGTCAGCCAGTTGTTTGGTATCTGCATTCCTCTGGCAGATGACCACTGTTGCTAGCAAGAGAGTCAACAAATCCCGAAAATTCCTTGAAGAAATCTGCTGCTTTCAGGCCATTTTTCTTAGTGGGGTGTAATAGGTAGATAATAGCTACACGAACACTTATCCCCCCAGATATAAAAGTCAGTTGGTAATTTTCAAAAGACTTATCCTGAAAACGCAAATGGGTTTCACACTTCAAAGAATCACGGAGAAGAATGCCGACTCCCCCACCTTTTTTGTGAATCCGAGCTGCATGATGAATGAATATCCAGCTGGAGTCATATCACCAACAATTTTCTGGTCTGAAACATTACCAGTCAGCCAAGTCTCTGTAATGACAGGAGCATCAAGATCCACATCCTTAACAACATCAGATATTTCGTCAGATTTATTACAGATCGACTGACAGTTAATAAGACCAATACTTACATTTTGTACAGCTGTGCCATTATATGGTGTTATTGGCACAGTGATCAAATTACTGGCATCAGACCCAATCTGCTTTGGATGTTTTCCACTAAGTGGGCACATCGCTAAACAAATGGTATTACCACCATAGGATCGTATGGCAAGCAACTGATCTCTAGTATAATTCATTATAATTCAAAATAAAACACACACAAGTAAAAACCGAGTTCTTATGGGAAACACTGGAGTGGGCGATAATATAGGGCGTCAAATGAGCAGTTAAAAAGAAAATACAATACAAAATAACTACATTTAATCAATTTATATTAATATAAATTAAATCTATATTACAAAATATGCAAAATACACCAGTTTCACTGGTGTAACTTACCTAATAGCTGAACTATCCGAGAAATATTCCGGTGCCATTACATGGAAAGCCGGTCATACTTCCCGCCTACAATAACAATATATCGCGGTGCATTATGTGGCAATATATTTAAAAGGAACTTTCCTATTATCAATACACAAAGTTGCTGAAATAACCCCCGTAAGCCATTAACATTACGACTACTCCTGGATTTTAAGTGAAAGTATTTTGAACAACAGAGACACATCTGTAACACGTACAGATTGATTAAATGACAATTTCATTTAAAATGTAAGTACATGAATTTTATTTACAAAACAAATAGTAACTCAAAGAAAGATTATTCTTTACAAGTATTTATAAACAGCTAAAGGTAAAAATCACTGAATGTGGAGACAACATTTTGATGAAATATATCAATAATGTTGTAAATATATTTACGTTGTATTATTTCAGTGTTAACATGTTACAAACTAGTAATCTTACGGACTGTCTCTATGTAAGTTAATTAAGAAATTTGGTCAGAAATTGAACTTGTGTAAAGGGTGTATCTTCCATTGTAGATATAGCAAATAAACCTTTTGGTTTAGAAATCTATATGTGTAAATCCTGATTTAAGCGACTTGTTTTCATTTGTAAGTACGGTGACAAAATTTCAAATCGAAAAACAGACATATTCAAATACAGAAGCTAGAAAATGTTTGACAAGGAACCATTCTCGTACTATTTGTCTATTATTCCTTTTCATGTTACTGAAATATTTGATGATTCATATTAGGCATTAGAAGTTGTGAACAAAAAATCTACGAATGGTGAACTTAGATGATGATGATGTTTTGAGGTCGCGTATGACCGCGTGGTAGTCTAAATGAGCCGAACGACCTCCAGAGGTAATGAAGCGAAGTTAAAGATTCCCATGCTGAGATTCGAAATCAAGTAGTAGTAATTTGTGATCCATTGCGCTATCAGCTAGACCACCGAGACGCCCCCCCCCCCCCGATCAATGTAGATATGAAATTAAATTGGAACAATCAACTCAATTATGGATGACAATTTTTTTTAATGTAACACTAGTGCAGGTTGTCATAGGAATATGAAATAATTAATTGATAAAGTTAAGCCTCTTGTTAAACATAACAATAACAAAGCTGATGATGTTATTCTATGAAAGGACAACAAGTTGTCACACGTCCAGAAATCATTAGTATCCTATATATTTACTTTTTTAAAATAATATTACTGAGAATATTGGTTCTGACGATTCAATAAAAAGATGATGACGAGGTATTGTCATGTTTGATTAACCGTTCGGAACATGACAGTATCAATATTATGAAGGTATTCATGCGATTAGTTGATACTAACAATACGTTTCACTTTCACAATATTGTTGTTTATGTAATACGGTCACACTTGAATAACCTTAAATGTAATAAGGCCACTGGTTATGATATATTGCCATTTGGGTTACTATATATTATGATTTTCCATACGTTGTCTGGTAAAAAATAACTTTTTAATATGCTCATTTACAAATTTCCTAAAACATGCAGAAATACGCCCATGTGTAAAATGTGTAGTAATTTAAACTTATGTGACTATTAAACTGTGAGGATATTGTCCAAGATATTTCAAAGATAAATGGTGAATCAAATGTGCATATTTTGGTAACGTCATCACCTCATTCATTTCTGTATTTAAACCAAAACATAATTGTGAAACTGTTCTCATACCCATGATTGAAAATGATAAACAATCTCTAGATGAAGGCAAGATTGTTTGTGTATTGTTAATGAATTTATCCTGAGTTTTTTTATTGTTTGCCATACAAAGTCTTTATATTTTTAAACTTCATGTGCATGGACTATGACTGCTCATGAAAATTGGGAAATAATAACTCTGAATGGCAGTGTATATAAAAGGGGTCGCTTAAGGGTCTATAGTAGGACCACAATCATATAATGGAGGGCCCCGTTATAAAGGTCCACGATTTAACCCGGAATCGGATATAACGCGATTAAACTTATTCTATGCCACATCGTAATTTGTTAGCATCTGAGTGTTGCTAGTTATATTTTCTATTTGATAATGCGTTCCCATGGAAATTCAATTTATTGCTTTCTAGTAACAGTTTGGCCTACAAGACAATGGAGAGTGTGACCGTTGATGTGAGTTGGAAAATCTATGTGTTGGACCAGATTGCAAGAATCTAGCATTGATTTGAAATTCAAACTACTGATGGTGTCAGTATCCAAGTGGATACTAAAATCACCATAGATTAACCTTGGAGACGATAAAGAAGAAAGAAAATCACATAACGACATGATCTAATCCAAGAACACTGAGATTCCAGAGCCAGGAGGTCTGTAAATTGACGCAAAATGTATCATATTATTGCCCCATTTTACAGAGACTACGACATTTTCAAATTAGTCAAAACTGGGCGTAGTCACTATCAAACCGTCAAAATTCTTTTTATGAGGAAACCCTCACCACCTCCGGTGTTTTCATGACGGGGCCTGTGAAACAATGCATAACCATGTGGAGTGAGATCATTGAGAAATGACGGTGTATCGTTTACCCAAATGTGTGTTTCGGTTAGCCCAAACATTTCAATGTCGATATCGCCTGCCAGCAGTAGGAAGATGGACATTTGAACCATGGATGCACCGTCAGAGAAACGAAGACAACGTGAAGTATAACAAGAACAGTGGGCGAAAACAGACCAGTCGAGAGACACTGACCCACCGGAAAAACCATGCTGGTGTGCCTCACGGATGCTAGTGTCCCTGGATCCCCAGGTCAATGCGCAGCAGATTAAAATAATAAAAATGCGCGCGTGTGGCAAATCCATCCCGAAACGAATGGATGTAGGACACCAAATCGACAATATAAGTATTGAATTATATACTTAATTGGATCAGCGTTAGGATTTCAATGTTGAATCAATGTAATATTTACAACATTGGATCAACGTTAGGATTTCAACGTTGGACCAATGTTATGAAACTGGTTCGATTTGAAAATTGGATTAAGTTAATATTTACAACATAGGATAACATTAGTTTTCATTATGGTTGGTAAAAACATATATATTCAATTGATAACATACAAGTATATCAGAGAGAAGTCTAAATATGAAATACAAAAGTATCTACATGGCAAATCAACTACAAATAACACCACAAAAATAATAAAATATTTGAACTAATTCTTTTTTCGCTCACCGCCTCCACATCTGTCAGGTGCGTAACGAAGGTATCGACTAGTTACACCAAGCACTTGCTGCTCGGTCCGGTCACAAAATCATTTCAGGACAACAGCTGTAAGGAAGGAAACAGTAGAATTATTATCACTAATTAACTAGTACAATTAACCACATTATACGTGCAGTATATGGTTCAAATTTAATGTGTATTGCATGCAGCGCATTTGGTTCACGCGAATTATCAAGCAGAAAATTGAGCTCGTTCAAGATTTAACATATTCAATAATATTGGGCTATGAAATTTTAAATGATATCAAAATTCAGATATAAATTATCTAACTTAATATATTAACACCACTTCCACGCTAAATGCTTATATATATTTAATCATAATAGTACCAAGGACAATTCTGTACAATGCAGTGGACATGAAGCTGAGCCTTCCTCCCTTCCCAGTGTTGTTTCTAGGATCTAGCCCATGTGGGGGAACTCCCCCTTAGGTTTTAAAAATGTGAGGGATTTTAATGTAACATGGGAACTTGGCATGAAAACCATTTAGGGGTACAAACGCATACCCCCGGGAATATTTGAACTGAAAATGATGACAGTTGCATCCTATTTGAAGTATTTATAAACATAATTTTACGGTGTAAGCATAATTAAATGTATGCATATCACTTATATCTGTAACATGAAAAAACAAGACTACAGAAATGCTTCAAAATGTTATTGATGAGACTCGTTTATATATATTATACAGGCTTTCTTCTCCTTCCACATATTTACACCTAACAAACAGTCAAAGTCAGTCACAGAACATTTTGATGTTTTAATTTTCATCAACACATTGAGGAATTTTGTGTCCGTCCAGGTGCCCGTTCAGGTGCCCACCGCCATTACCAGATACCAGCCACTTATCAATAGGCCTGGAAGAAATTCTTTGGGTAGCGAGCTATCATATGCAATAAGCATCAAATCATGTAGATTTTCCTGGCCAAGGGAGTTCCTCAACAAAGTTTTAATGCTATTCATAGAGGAGTACTGCCTCTCACACTCAGCAGTGGATGAACAGAGGTTCAAGGTAGAAGCACAATTATTAAGTTAACAAAAACTGCATATAATTCCTTCAGTAAAGTATGAATACAGTTAATATCATTCATGAATTCCATATTTATATCATAATATTAACATAAAATGCAAAAAGAAAGTGATCATACAAATATACAGGAGAGAAACAGAGAAATCCACCATATAAACAAGACCATGTGCTTTTATTTATTGTAAACAAAGATAACTGGCTAATCAGGAAAGAGTATTTGAGTCACGTGACCATCACAATAATAATGTCTCTCCTAGAAGCACCATTAATCCCCTTACATGGGATTTAGTACTGCCTAGGAACCGTTCACACAAAATATAATAGTGATGGGGAGACTGTTAATGCGCACAACACGAACATTATTGCACAATGGGGTTTTATTCTGTGCAATGTGGGGCGCAGGGATATTTATATTTTGTGCCATACATTAAAATATCGTGGGAATCCCGCAAAAACGAGTCCTAGAAGCAGCACTGTCCCCTCCCCTTCACGTTCAACTGGCTCATCACAGCATTGGACAGAACACTTAAATACACAAAGAGAACCATGTATGTGAACATTCTTGTCATCAAGAACTTTGCCAGATATCAAAATTTCATATACAAGGTTGGAGAGAATTTTCAAATATTGATAAATTTCCTCAAACTTTTTGATGGCTAGAAGTTACAGTGTTTATGAAATCTTCCTTCCACCATTTCCAGGACTACTCACTATATATATATATATATATATATATATATATATATATATATGTGTGTGTGTGTGTGTGTGTTTGTGTGTGTGTGTGTGTGTGTGTGTGTGTGTGTGTGTGTGTGTGTGTGTGTGATAAATGTATACACATTTATACACATGTATACTATTCTGATCTTTAGGGATTATTATTTCTGAAAATTAGTTCCCTTACCGTTTCATTATGTTCTGGACACAATCAACCAAATCTTTGCCTCCAATTTGGGATAGTTGAATAATCTGAAATAAGAATCAAACATAGGTATCATGATTATATACCTGAGGATGTTGTGCAATTGAACTTTGTTACATGATAGAATGAACTTTTTTCATAGCCTGATCAATAATATTTCCAGGATTTACACAATATGATATATAATCACTGATTATGGCAAGTTTAATAGCTCCTATTCATAATTTGTAGATACCGAGTAGAATACATATTATGTTGCAGTCTGCTTTTGCAAGGAATTAGTTTGTGTGATTGTACTGAGATGGTGCTCACCAGGTATTGACGCTTATGAGGGCCATCCCGGAAGCCATCTTCCTGGACACGGAATTCCTCAACGGACTCCATACGCTCTACGTGGAAGTCTGAGTCAGATTCTTCATATCAACTTCCCACTTGCCTCAGTGAGTTGCGGATCTCTGTTAGCAAGCTCAACACTCGCTTCTGGTATCCTGAGGACAGTGAGCAGAACATTGAGAATATTTCTTTACACCATTGTACTATAGTTCTACCAATTATGAAACATTCAGAATGGATTATAAGACAAAAAAGTCTTTCGTTTACTAAGTATTATTACAGGACATACTTTTGTATTCCCAGATCATTGGCTAATTGTATAAATGCTGCTTGTATTTGTACAGTGTTAAAATTTACATATGTATAGTCATTTAAATATTTACTTCCTTCTGGCTTTAAAAATAACAATTAAATCAGATACTGCACACTTGGTATCCTATTTATTTTTTAGAGACAACCAGATCCTAAATATTTGTTTGTGTCGTTAGCACAGGGCAGTTATTTATTTTTACACACAATTCTGCAAATGATACACACTGTCCGAAGATTATGAAGTGATGCCACACACATATTTGTAAGTCTTTTTATCTACTGTTTCGAGACTTATATATGTCGGTTGTCTGTCTACCTTTTACATACATGTATATCAAATTGTGGGATATGATGGAACAACTGTTACCTTTCTTTTTTTGCATTGGTGTAGATTTCCTTAATGGCTCAATATCCAGTATACTATCAGCCGGCAATTGACGTGACAGGGCCCCAGAATGGGGCAAGGATGAGCGATATTTGTTAGGTGACCAGGCATGTGAACGTTGCGAAGACAAAAAGGGGGCCCCAATAAATCCATCACGTAAGGGAAAAATGCTGATGGGTAATCGAGTTAAAGGGAATGATTGAAAAGTGAGATATTTTATGTGACAGCGTCTGAGATCTATCACGTGATGAGGCCCGAGAATGTTGCAATGGTGATCAAGATCTAATAGGTGGAGGAGGTTGAGAATGATAAGAGTGAGATCTATTATGTGACAGCGTCTGAGATCTCTCACACAACGAGGCCCAAGAATGCTGTGACTGAGATATCCCACGTGACAAGGCCCGAGAATACTGTGAGTAAGATCTCTCAAGCGATGGGGCCCAAGAATGCTGTGATTGAGATCTCTCACTTAACGAGGCCCGAGAATGCTGTGATTGAGATCTCTCATGTAAAGAGGCCCGAGAATATGGTGACTGAGATCTCTCAAAAAAATGTTAAATAAAGAAAACAGGCTGTACCTTTAGGAAAAAATTTTTTAATTTTAAACGGGGGTTTATTTTTAAAACCCAAAACCCTTGTTTTTTTTTCTTACATTATGATATATTTCTGTTATTTATTGCTAATTTCTTAGATTATAATGAGACAATTAATCAGACTGGACTTACTTGTATTATTGGAGGATTTATTTTCATAATTGTCTTCCTCTCCACTGCTGTCTGTACTGACAAGAGATTCTGCAAGAAGATTTAAATCTAAATGCCTAATATTTTTTCAGATCACTTCTTCATTAATAAGAACATACTAGTACTCGGTTAGTCTGTACAATACGATAGAATATTTTGAATAATACACTTAGTATTGTTTTTGCTGTGTTCAACAAAATGATGTATTTAATAATACACAACACACAATTAAATTATTTATATCTGTATCAAAATCTTTTAAGATAGGTTTCTTTCTCTTCTGCTTCCCAAGATCCTCTTCATCACTGACCTCAGCTGTAGTTGTTTCATTATGCAACTTGCAAAGCTTTTTTTCTACAATAAATAAATCCCTGATTACACCGTCTCATTACTTAAGATGTCACATTGTATGCAATAGTGTAATTGAGGATTACAGGTACATGGATTAAGACATCCACTCAACCTACATGTCATACATCTAGTTACTTCGTTAATAGTGCTAGCTGATACCGGAAATGTAGTTGCCCAATGTAAATATTGTATATTTTTACTGGTGTTGTAAATCATTATTTTAATTCCATGTTCTGTTTAGTAGATGGTTGGTAACTGATGTAATATTTATCTTTATAATAAGAAAATATATCTATTCCACATCTCCCGTTTTTGGGGAAGTATGTTCAGACATGAAACGGTGTTCATGTCTAGTGGGCCAGTAGAATTGTTTGGATTCCATTTCAATCCACTCAAGAGGGACGACATCCTCCATCCCAGCTAAGTCGTCATTATCTCCTCCTCTCACACAGCCCCTGCCCATATACCACACATTCTGAAAACTAATGAAGAATTTATTTTAAATTTTTTATCTAAACATCAAACATGAAACTATATGCAAACTCCTACAAATTTTAGCTGTGTAAATTACAATTGATTTATAACCAATGTACATCTCATTTGATGTCCCCATGACAACGTTTACAGTAGATGTATGTCAGCGCATTTTTTCAGTCTATTAAATACTGCATTATCATTCATTGTAAAGTGCTTTGAGCATGCCCCAGCATGGAAAAGTGTTACATACAAACCAATACTCTCTCTCTCTCTCTCTCTCTCTCTCTCTCTCTCTCTCTCTCTCTCTCTCTATATATATATATATATATATATATATATATAGTGTCATTGTTAACACACTAATAGTGTTCGACTTCCGACGTGTGGAAAAGGGGGAAGAGAACAGTGTGGAAAAGTGGGAAGAGAACAGATCCATCATTATATGGAAAACATGCAACTTTATGTTGGACTCTTTTACTGTCAACAACTTCCTTCTACTACGATTTCTCAGCACCTTATCCCTGACATAGGACACATCGAACAGTTTTGAAGGACATGGGTCCACAAAGAAGTTTGATGTGTTATCCAGCCTGATAATAATCCACTAACTAGTTCACCAATATCTCTCTTCTCCCTGATAAAGCAGAACTTCTCGTCCTGCAGCAGGAAACACCAGTCCTTCCTTCTCTCCGAGAAAGTAAAGAATGGCGTCTGATTGTCTGATTGTCGAATTTTCAGCTAGACGTTTAGTTACCTGCACAATAGGATTTTGTGCTTTCTTCACTAGTTTCTTGATTCGGCCATAAACATCTTTTGCTTTTCAGACAAAAGATGTCTTGCTCTTGTGTATAGGTCACATAGGCGTTTCTTTTCTTTCATTGTTGCTTTCTAGATGTATTGATAATGCAACCAAGAGTGATAAAAATGATCATAAACCCTATCTGGCACCACATTGCGCATAACAACTGGCCCTGTATAAAACAGGAATTGTCGTAGTTCAGTGGCTTTCCACCTATCAAGCTCGGTTAATGGCCGAGGCTGCCATGCAATTCACTCGGTAACAAGCCTTGGAGACCTTGAAGTTTTCTTGAAATTTCAGCTTTCTCACGGACAGACAACCGAACTAACAAGGAAATACAGCATGCGTTTCACAACTCCAAGACAAACAAGATGCATATAGTCCAGAGGAAACTGTTTTATGTCAAGATCAATAAGTGGAGATCTTCCCAACTGATGTACTTCGTAAGTGCAATGAGCAAGTTCGGTTTTGCTACCTGCAGGAAATTCAACTTCAAAGTTTAGCACAACTCTTCCATTCCATGTACTCTGTATCACACAGCGTTCACAACAATAATATCCATTGTGACTGGTGATGCACTTCAGGAAAGATCTGGCTGGTGCATCACATATAAGGGAAGAAAGATACATTTGGTATTCAGTTCCATTGTCTCTGAGATTTTGCACCTCTTGAATGAAATCCTTGAATGAAGCACCTCTTGAATGAAGTCTTGAATGAAGTCTTGTACTTGCCAAAGCTACATAATATTGGCCAAAATTGTACATTGGTTGACTTGAACAATGGCACGCCATCAATATTGATATTTAGTTCAAATATATTGTGCAGTGGAACATATTTACTTTGGGCAATATCTCTCAAAATGCCAGACTCCAGTCCAAAATAAATATATTGACCACCACACTTATCCTGTAACTGTACATGTCTAGGTGTATGCAAAAGACTGAGAGCATCTTTTGGAACACGATGCCCAAGTCGTCTGAGAATCCCAATCGCTTCTTGAAAAGCAGTTCTGGTGCATGCATTTCTTACTGCCCTATCTGTAGGCCCGCAAAGAATAAATACAGGCAGCTGAGAAACTAGAATATAACTCAGGAAAATGTCAGGCAAAAGATGTAATAGTGATGAAGATACGATGAATGGTGAATCGTCTAAGAGGAAGAAGTCCATAAGGATCTGGGTTGATGGATGTTTTGACATGGTACATTTTGGTCATGCCAATGCCTTGAGACAGGCTAAGCAGATGGGTGATTACTTGGTTGTAGGAGTACATTCTGATGAGGAAATTATGAAACACAAAGGGCCCCCGGTGTTTAGTCAAGAAGAACGTTACAAGATGGTCAGAGCTATCAAATGGGTTGATGAAGTTGTAGAGAATGCGCCATATGTAACGACACTGGAAACACTCGACACCTATAACTGTGACTTCTGTGTACATGGAGATGATATAACGACTACAAGTGATGGTACCGACACCTATCATCTAGTGAAGGCAGCAGAAAGATATAAAGAGTGCAAAAGGACTGTAGGAATATCTACTACAGACTTAGTAGGCAGGATGTTGTTGGTGACTAAATCTCATCATGAACGTGATGAAACAAAAGGGCCAAACAAAAATGACCTGAAGGAAGTTGGACTGTCACAAGATGGTCGCAGCCCATACACAGGAACTAAACAGTTTGTGCCAACCACAAAACGTATTGCACAGTTTTCCGAAGGTCATGAACCAAAGCCTAATGATAAGATAGTCTATGTTGCTGGTGCCTTTGATCTTTTCCATGTCGGACATTTGGATTTCCTTGAGAAGGCCTCTCAGTATGGTGACTACCTTATTGTAGGAATCCACTCAGATCCTGTGGTAAATAGATACAAGGGCTCCAACTACCCAATCATGAACCTTCATGAAAGGGTACTCAGTGTTCTAACCAATAAGTATGTATCGGAGGTGATCATTGGTGCGCCATACACAGTGACCATGCAGATGATAAACGATTTTAAAATTGATGCAGTGTGCCATGGTATGACCCCCATACTACCAGATGTTGATGGTAGTGATCCATATGAAATACCAAAAGAAATTGGAATATTTCACCGCATTGACAGCAGCAATGACTTAACATCTGACATGATAGTGCAGAGGATCATCAGAAATAAGTTTCTTTTTGAAGAAAGGAACAAGAAAAGGGAAGCAAAGGAGGTGTACATAGAGAATATGATAAGAAAGCAGTAATAACACAAATACACCGCTGCTAAACGTAATTTAATTTGTAGATTATTTTTGTAAGCTCCTTCCTCCTGCAATTGGTTTACGTATTGTATCTATTGAAATATTGAAATTATTATTTGTACAGCGCCTTTGAATGGCTCCTGCTAGTAAGGGCGCTTTATTAAATATACACTATTATTATTATTATTATTATTACTATCTGCAATGTCCTTACCAATATTAAGTTCTTCACCATCGTCATCTGACAAATTATCAGATCAGAAGTGGATGATATCACGTTGTCAGATTCCTGATAATTTGTATCACTGCTGTTGCTATTTGAATTATGTTTAGTGCTGTCATCTCTACCATCCACACGACAAGATAAGTCTGTATCACCTCTCTCATATACACTTGGAGCAACACTACTACCTACTAGTAGGGAAGGCGGTATTTGTTTTCCAGAATGGTCATAGAGTTTCAATTTGGATAGGTTCCATTGGATAGGTCTTGTCATAACTAAGAAGAAAATATATTGTTTAATGGGGCTATCTTTTATCATTATTGAGTAATCAGCTAATATATGCCCCAAATATCGCCACTTATTTGACAGGTCACAAAAGTCTAATTCCAGAAATGTACCATTGCCAGAAGTTTATCAACGTCATAACTCACCAAATAATTGTATCACTGACCTACTTTCATCATTTGTGTAATGTAATATTTATATATAACACATTAACATAAATAAATATGTATCAAGTTATCATATTTTTCAGAAAAAAGCTGCAAAATTGGCCCAAACACCAATCAGCAAATTTAGACCAGGTCCAAAGTGAGAAATGGTGAAATTTTCAAATTAGTCATAGAACATCCATTTTTGTTTCATTAGATAGGTCTTGAATAGAATAATAAGTAAATATATAACTTGACATGGTTTCCTTACATAAGTTTGGAAATATATACCTCGATAGGGTAGAAAATGACCACTGTAAGGTCCAATGCATATATTTTTAATCCACAGACATAAAAAAACAATTAAAATCGACATACAGTGAAAAAGAAGTTCAGGTGTTGTGATATATTTTATAAAGAAATTAACCACAATACAATATGTTTTATGATTAGAATGTAGTTATATATACATATTATATGCATGTAAATCATATTACAGTGACAAATGTGATGAACTATTTTTCAAGTGAGACAGACAAATCCAATGGAAAACACGACATTGAATTGATGCAATTTTAATGTTGGACATAATCCATGGTCTCATTAAATCATGCATCAGTTGTTTTATGTACATATAACAAATTGAAATGCAAATTCACGAACACAATGCAACTTTATCCTCAAAAAAATGCCTTTCGGCGTTTATCTTAGGCAGGCAAACTTGAACCAAGCAACTTTTTTTAAACAGATGTTTATTTCACTACTACATCTTAAATATTCACAATGTGCACGAACTATAGTCAAATATAATATCTAGGTATATTATTATGCATACATCATACATAAAATATAATGGATTGGCTAAATTAGGCATAGATTTGATCGGATTGCATAACCACCTAAACATTTTGAACTGACGCTGCGGGAATTTACGAGATTTGGCACTGGAGGACCTCTGGGTTTTTCCCATTGCGCAGTACGGATAGTTTCGCAGATCACTTCCACCCGTGTTCGAATCTTGGCGTGGGCATATCTGAAGGTTGTTTCGTCTTTCACTTCGTCTCATTACCTTTGGAGGTCGCTCGGCCCATTTAGCCTACCTTGTGCACAAAAGTGGCCGTAAAACATCAATCATCATCATCATCGCATCAAAAACAAAAATTATACCATTAAATAGAAATCATTCTCAGCTTTATCACAGTGGTGGTTTCCCTTTTCTAGCTCAATTATTAACAGATGTATTATTGCGGTTTAGATTTGAAAGTGATCGCAGATTAAGTTAGTTTCATATTTTCATAGGGAAACCAGCATATTTAGAAAGAGTGGAATATTGGCAACAACATAGCTAGCTTCGTTTGTTAATAGATATTGCCAAGGCCGTGCGCAAAGAGGGTAAACGGTCCCCCTATCGTGGACCATTTTGTCAAAACATCGTTTGCGCTTCGTTTCTGGCGTAACTTCATTTAACAATTATATCCCCGATTTCAAAAGTGTTTATTTGTTTAATTTATAGTTATTACGTGAAATATTAGGGCAAGCACAAGCAAAACAAAAACGACTTTCATTTCACGCGTCATTTCCTTACGCCCATTTAAAAGCACTTGTCAAATAAGACCTTTGGAACACATTAATTTATATATAACACTAAATACGGTAATTATTTTTACATTGAAACTAGATTTTACAGACAGACCATACATGATTTCCTATTAGACATCTACGATAACTAAATACGTACTCCTCATATCAATAATTCACGATATATAAGCATATTTATTACTTATCTGCGCCTCTAACTTATCTCACCAGAGAACGAAGATATTGACAATTTCTTTAATATTTTATTGATCAGGAAGCAGAAATTAATACGAAAATAACTGATATGAGACATTAAAATGTGTGAGCCCTGCTCCTATCAGAAAATTAGAAATGGCCACCCTAATTACAGTACCTCCTAGCCTAGCCCGGCCTAGGATCTAGCATAGACATGGATGCTGAATGATTGGAAGTCCGACTGTTCGATCGATCAATATTCAACAAAGGAAATGATATTCCAAGAAACTATACGCAGTATCATGTTTCATGACTATTCATATTACTAAATACACAACTTTGGTACAACTTATCTACATACTTACCGGAAAAAAGACGCGTAGTGTCCTTGAATTCCGAAAGGTTAAAAAATTACCGTGCTGTGTTCAAATGATCCAGGGATGACGTGACCTCAGAATCCGGAGATTGTGGGATATATCTAGCTAGGGCGATAGGCTATAGCTTGAAAGCCAGAGAGTTGTGGGTTGGTTTTGGAGTGTAATCAACTGATCACAATTTATTTGAACAAATGTATATCAATTAGGTGCGAAGTTCCACCAGATACCCACCATAACAGATATATACACAATAACGGCTTCTCAAATGATAACCTTAAAATAGTCTATTATATATGATCGAAAATACAACATTGATCCAACATCGCAATACCAATGTAAATCTAACACGATATAATATAGCCAAGCTACGTTGGATATGCATTGGGTTCGCGTTGTGCGACGTCGCGATGTAATATCTACGTATTCCCAACATTGATCCAAGTGGGATCTGGGTGAATTGTTGTCGGCATGCTCCCGAGGAGACAAAACGAATAAAAGGCATCCACATAGGCAAATTGAAGCCGTTTGTGCGAGATGAGAATTTGCCTGTTGGTGGTGGCTTGAGTTCAGCAGACATGTGCTTTGATACATACCAAACATCAAGTCATCATACCCAGAGTCGTTTTGGGCTATCCTGATCATAAGAAAATATTATGGTTTGGTCGGACATCTTGGAAAGAACGATATTCTGTCAGAACTGCGTAAAGGGTACTGGGTCATTGGTACCAACAGCATAACCAAGTCAGTGGTTTCCAAATGTGTCAAATACCACAGATATAGTGCTCAACGAAATCAACAGCAAATGTTAGATCTCTCACTAGATCGCGTTACTCCAGGAGAACCAACGTTTAGCAAAATCGTTATGGACTATTTTGAACCGTTTGAGATCAAACGCAGACGAAGCATTCTCAAACGTTAAGGCATCATATTCAGGTATTTGAATAGTCAAGCAATACCCTTAGAAAGTGCTTGCACTCTGGACACAGATTCATGCATTAATGCAATTCGTCACTTGATAGGTTGCAGAGGAATTCTAACCCTCATCCAATCTATGATTGGAACCAATATTGTTGGTGCAGAGGGCGAATGGAGAAAGTGCTTCAAAGCCAATTAAACAATGAAAGTATTCAGTGGGAATTAAATCCAGCATCTGCTTCCCACTTCGGCGGTGTATGGGAAAGACTAATATGTATTGTATGTAAGGTGCTGTATTCGTTATTGAAGGAACAGATAAAAAGGCTGGATGATGAGTCGCTCACTACACTGATATGCGAAGTAGAGGCGATCTGAAATAATCATCCAATAGCAAAAGTCTCCGATTTGCCAGACGACCTTAATGCACCGACATCAAAGCACATACTGCTGTTCGGACAACGACACAGTGTATGAGAAACAGGGATGGAGGCTGGTCAAGTAGTTGGTTAGCACACATCTTCTGGAAACGTTGGACTAAGGGTACCTACCGTGTCTACAAGAACGTCAGAAGTGGACACGGCCAAAATAGTTATAAATTGATGGACATTCACATGTTACTGGTGTCGTTAAAGACAAAAAGGGGCTGGTATGTATAATGACGGTGAAGACGGAGTGCACTTCACTAAAACGCCCCATTCATAAGTTATGCAGACTACTGGAGGCTGGTGTACCTTAGATGTTCTTGGGAGACAGATGTGTAATACTGTAGCATTTACTGCGTTAACCATAGTAATGAATGTTTAAGATTCTGATGTAGTTCAGAATATCAGGAAATTCATCTTAAACTCAAGTACAGGTCTAACTGGTATTTAAGTTGTTTGAGTCTATTTCCCTTTGTATTTCATGTTTATTAATAATATATTGTATTTGTTTGAACTTACTATATATTGTGTAAAAATGAGTTAATTACTTGACTATGTGGTGCAATTAATGGGCCGGGATTTAACCGTCACATAGAAGGGTACACAAAACTAGAAAGGAAGAGAAATACTTATTTTGATCTATTATGAGCCACAGTAGTGTACAAATTAGATACATGTTGCAGTTAATGATTGTAAAAGAGCACAGGAGAGCCTTCATAAAAGAAACAATAAAAGGCAGAATCACAGTTATGTGTTTTAATATGATGATGAAACTCATTGACAAATACTACATTCATTTTGGAGTAAAAGAAAAAATGGCTGGTACAACTACTGATATTTGATTTAGTATAATTATTGTATTTTTTCATTATAGTAACTTATAAAATGGCTTGACATTTATAATAAATATCGTAATTCATTGTCTTTTGTTGGCATTTATCAATATGGTGCTTGGATAAATGTTAAAAAGCAATGATACTTCTATTATATATTCTGAGTATATAAACAAGTGTGTATCAACACTGTACCAAAATTAACTAAGATGTATAATATAAGGTTCACAGTGCTAAAATCTCTATATTTGTAGGGCAGTTTTTGTACTTGATGAAAAAAACTACTTTTCCTGGGTTTTCAGAGTGCCCCAGGAGCCACCTAGCTATTAAAAATGTTACAGTATAAACAAGTGCAGAATCATGAAAATCCGATCTATTTTTATTATAATCTTTGAATTAGTCAGCTTGGCATTTCTTTACATGTTCTTCGTACTGTATTTGATCATATCCTTGAAATGTCTGCTGACACCTTTCACATGTCAGCACTTTATCAATGCTCACTGATTGCGAGGAACCATAACCCGAATCAAATCCACTCAAGCTGGTTGAGGCTAACCACTTTTGGGGGAGATCTTTCTTTTCCTTCAGCTGGTTTATCTGTAAGTAAGTAACATAATGAATATTCAAAGTGAGCAGCTTAAATAGTTAAATTTGCATATACAACAAAGTGGATCACCATACTAAATAATTAAAATATACTTGCCTATTAAAAAAAAACATATTTTATGCATTTATTCACTTCGTTTATACACTAAGTAAAAACCTTCCCCCACAAATAATCACTTTAAATGACCATCTGCCATCAGAAATCCACAATAAAAAGGTATTCTTCCAATTTTCTCACAGTTACGTGCAAGATCAACAATTTCGTGTTTTAAAATGACATCTGTAATTATGGAGCACTTGAGATTTCTTCCACCATTGCCTGTTAAAAAAAGGTTTTACCACATTACATCAAACAACATCAGATCTCAACAAACCTGTTTCAAAAGCTCCTCTTTCTCCGACTTATGATTTGATTGCTCCTGACGGTAATCTTCACTGAAGGTCTTGCACTAAAATATGAAAAATATAATTACATGATAATAATAAGAAGAAGAAGAATGACACACGATACAGCTTATTTTCATTTTGAAAATGAAAAAGAATTATGGTAAAGATAGAAAGAAACCAATAATAATAATTAATTAACATCAATAATCTATATTATTGGGAAAGGCTAAATTTAAAATACACTTAATGCATAAGTTGCTTGAGAGCTATGTAATAGTTGTTGCTGAGTTGCGTTATTTAGCCTTGGCATTGGCTACACCTGGGACGTATGGCCAAAGGGCGACTTGCTAAGGAAACAAAACCCACAAACACGTGAGCCAGATTAGAACAAACATTCTGGAGTTGGATTGCGCCGTAGGATTGCCCCTTGAGGTATATGGAGCGCAAGTTGATAAAAGAAGGTGAACAGCTGCCTAAAAAGTCTTGGATTCAGCCCAAAAGGTTCTGTGATCCAGTCAATGATAACTTACGATGCAACGACTTCAGTTCATCGATTACCTCACTGATTGAGAATCGATAACCTCACTGATTGAGAATCAATAACCTCACTGATTGAGAATCAATAACCTCACTGATTGAGAAGGATTATTCTGAAACCGCTATACTCTGGTTAAAAAATGTAAATGTGTCTGTTTTATGGCCACTTTTGTGCTCATCGGAGGCTAAATGGTACGTAATGAGAAGTGAAAGACGAAACATCGTTTTGAATGAACCCAGCCAGAGTTTGAACCCAGGTGCTATAGATCTGTGGCTAACTATGCTATCAGTTAACTTTGGTTAAAGAGTATCACTAAATAAGTTGTTACCATGATCTAGCTGAGACAGAGAAATATCAGTTAAATTATTGATTATGAATAATGAAGTATGAAGAAAGGCTAAATTTCCACGAACAACCAAGTATAAATAAACTAGGCCAAGTTCTAATATATTGTACGTCTTTTTTATCTATATCACAGTAGTTGGCTGTTTGAGTGTTTAATGTCAAAAACATGATGATATAAATAAGAAACTAAGATATGGATGACAGCAAGTCTTCCAAAGAAGGGCAAGAAATGTTGGAAGATTCTCGGGGTCTATCTCAGAGCTGCAAAATAGGAGACCAATATATTCACCTATGTGAAAGGTAACGAGAGCATCCTCAACAAAGGATTCTACCATGTTAGCTTGACTGGAAGTTTGCCAAAACAAATGACATTAAACAATCGATTTATAACACTCCTTCAATGAAGCATGGGACTTTTGTCTATATTTCTATACTGACAGGGACTTGGGTAGTTATGGAATCGATACAAGTTTATGAATGTTTAAATTTTGTATATTCAGACACACACACATACACACACAAACCTGCTCAATCAATAATTGTTTTTCATCTAATACTTTTCTCATATCATGCTTCAATGTGTTGTAGGCATCCTGTAAACATTTCTTTTCACACATCAGCTGGCGGTAAGATTCTGGACATTCTCTAGGTTCAGCCATCGTTTGAGAAAGTAAATTTTCATATGCGGCCAGAAGATCCTGAAATAACAAAACAGTGGCCAAACTAAATTTTAGAGTACTGGTAATTTGAATAATACCATCATAAGTCATTTGGTAACTTCAACAAGAAATAAAACAAAGACATTATTGATGTACCAAATGTGTGAAGCCAGGTATAAGACATTTAATGTTGCACGACCCATTACATCTAATACTGAAAAAAGAATCACTAAAAACTGAGGCAACATTACTACCAACTAGTGTGCAAATACATAATCAGCCGTATCTAGCTAGAGGGGAAACAGCCATAACATGAATTGTTGTTGCTGTTGCATCTGGATTAGTTTTTGTTGATTTCCACACCACAAGAACACAAAACAATGCAGATCAGTAGATTACCTAACAAAAGGGCCAACGATTCACATTATTACCATTTCACAGGAAAGGATAATTTAATCTTGCATTAAGATGATTAACTGCCAGTAGTAGCCATTTTGATAAGCCATTTGGTATAGATGCTGTAGTTGCCCTTTATGTGTTCACATAAATTTATCTGAATCTCATTTTCCATGATACATTCACAATTATCAAGTAACTTGGATTCATTTGTTTTTGTTGTTTTTTTGGGGGTGGGGGGGGGGGGTGAATACATAAATACTGTATTTATTACACAGCTAGTATTACTTTTTCTGTAGCAAGCACACACAGAACTAACTTCAGCCTTCTGTTGCTATCTCAACATAAATAACACTCTATTTCTTAGCCAGTGCCACAAGTCCACAACTTAAAATGACCAGAACCTTATCAGCAATAGCTGTTTTGATAATATACATTTTAAACACCCACATTTCCTACATTAACAGATTACAGAAAATGGTATATTCCCACTGAAGTTGTCCCCATGACATTATCTAGGGGCAGCTTGCCACCTACATAGTTTAGGAGGTGGCAAGAACATCCATGGGGCGACTGAACTACTTTTATTTTGTACTTGAGTAGAAACAGAAGTAAAAGTAAGCCTCTTCAAAGCTACTTGAGTAGAAGTAAAGGTAAACTTGTAGAAATCTACTTGAGTAAAAAGTTAAACTACTTTCTAAAAGTAATGAAAGTAGAAGATAAAATGTATTGTAACACAAAATATGAGAATCGAATACACAGTGCACCAGAGAGTGAGCCAAATTCACTGCGTCCACAGACATGCGGTGGCACCTTAAGTTCATTGTATCCACAGACATGCGGTGGCACCTTAAGTTCATCGTATCCACAGACATGATGCAGATGTACTCCCACCTTCAGTTCACTGACCAGAGTCCTTGTTCAACTTCGGCAAAAGCTGATTCTCAAAGTTGGTGTAGTCAATTAGATTAAAATTCGGGTTACGATGAATCTTATAAAGTGAGCATTCAAAAATAGGTTGGCAAAAGTTTGACAAGTCTTGAATATCAGTCAGCATCAGCAGAATTATGTACACCAAATGTTAGCATTCTTACAAAAGGTCATTCTGATACCACCCCATATTAAAATATATTTGTTTACCATAAATTCATCAGAGATACACAAATTGGTGACAACCTGTAATGATATTTTGCAGCAACTGTATCAATTGCTTCTTAAATCATAGGCCATTGTTCCCACAGCCAAGGAAACAATATTTTGCAGGACATTTCCAGGACATGTGCATGAAATACCATATTATATTTATTCACTGTATGATTGATTTTTGACATTTGTTATGGCACAGTCTCCCCCTCACTCCTTCTAGCTGTCTGATCCACCCACTTTTATTAAAATTTTAAGACTAAACACTGGTACTCTTTTTCTTCTATAATAGAAGTTTTCTTTTATATGATAATAATTTACAGGCTTTTTTTTCTAATCGGATTTGTTTACAGGCAATATTTTTTTCCACAACATTTCTGGATTCTGTAAAATTCAATGACATTTCAGGTTTTCCAGGACGTACAGGAACCCTTTAGTGTAGGCTATGTTATGACTAAATATGTAATGAAAATATTGTGAAGTAAATGAAAGTAACATTACTGCAAATAAAATTACTTCATTACGAGTAGAGGTAGTTAGTTGAAATCTTACTTCATCACTTGAAAAAACTACTCAAGTAGAGTAATGAAGTAGTTTTACTTGTTTACATGACACCCCTGCAAAGATATAATAACAGTAAATCCCATAAGCAGCACATATACTCTGATCCCGTAATAGTTAATCCGGCAGAAGCTGGAAGACAATATTAACAACTTCATGATAACTGACTGATTAAGAGCAGACACTCCCTTTTATTTCCAAGCCATCCACATCAGTCACAGGCTGTCCATTTGGATGGTTGGCAGGCTACAACACCGATTGAATTATATATAACAAACTTAAAAGCCACGCTCTGACTTTAAAACTTGATATATAACCGAGGGCTTAGAATAATAAAAAATTAATTCTTATAAGGAAACATTATAATCTCAACCATAGTTCCAGCCAATGTCATATTCACTGCAGTTTAAGACTTGTTTGTTGGAATGTTTTGTGAACACGCACACACTTGCTTTTATTTATAGATAAATTTAGATAGACATCTAATGAAATAAACAGAACTGGTCATACTGAGTGGAGACAGAAGCCAGTGTTAAACATCCTGCTCTCACCATAACTTACCTGATGGCTCCCATCTAACTTTGCTTTATCTTCCATTACTTTGGCTAATGATATTCTCATTTCTGCTATCTCTTGCTCAAGGGCTGATATTTTATTTTCATAGATCTGTTGCGTCTGGTCTTCTTTAACGAATGTCACATCCTAAATAAATGCAAGATCAAGTGAGCTCATCAGCAAACTCACGAAAAATATAGCTTTGCTTCTTATTTTTTTATAGTAAAGAATCCAAGAAGAAAACACTGGTGGGCATATGGTGGCTGGAAAGTCACAATTTTGTATGGGAACACACACACACACAGACACACCAACAGTCACATATGGACTATACAGCAGAAGGGCTACTTACTAGGACACCGAGATAATCGAGCTGTAGAAAGCCCCAGACACAGGCAACACTGGGATCTAAGCTGGAGTTGGCAGATTTAACCCAGCCCCAGGAAGTTTGTGGAGCAGGATACTAATAAATTCTCTGAGAAATTTACTTGAAAACAACAAACAGATTTATTTGTTCAGTGAAGTCTCTCTTAACCAGGTCAAACATGTTACTATTCTGACACAATAAGACAATTTCTGGCTACCTACTGTGTCCATACATTCATTTAAAGACAACAGCAGACAGGTTTTCAGATTATCAAATGGAAAAGTGGCTACTTTTCATACACAACTGTGATTCAGCTATTATCGGTTCAGATATGAAATGGCTCCACGCAATTGGGTCATGAAGCTTAAAAAATGCATCAATTTACCTCATTTGTCTGTGGTATATCAGTACTGGATGTTGTACCACTCTGTTGTACGACATCTGCAGGGAATTCTTGTTTATGCTTCTTTATCACATCAATCAGCTGAGTTATCATCTTATCCTTGTTTTTTATCCCAAGTTCCAGTAGTGACACCTATGGTGGTAAAACACATTAAATGCAAGATCTGTACTACACAGATTCTCTGAAATTCACCACGTTATAAAGAAGGAAGTGCAATTAATGGGTTTACTTAGGAGCTGGGATTTTAGCCATAAATCCAAGGTAGGGTCTCCACTCTTGTGTGGTAAATCCCCAACTCAAACTATTGGTGGAGGGGGGAGTTGTACGAAATGTGTGCATGTACACACACAAACACATTGTCTTTTCTATTTTCTAGCTGTCCATATTAATCACAGGCCATCCAGTTGGACGACTGGCTACCTAAAACACTGCCTGAGAGTAATTATGGACTTTATTCTGCATTATCACATCAGAAACTTTAATGTTACTTGTTAGCAGTTAAACCTTTTTTTTGGGAGATAAGAAATTTACGATCAGATGATTCAAGAACAGATAAAAAAGAAATAAGGCAAGCCCCCGAAGACCACGGGAAGCTTTAAAACATAATTGATGTGAAAGAAGAGCAACTAGTAATCAGATATCACTGTAATATGGATCTTTTCAGGTAAAATTGTATCACCTTGAATAACCATTTATGAGTGAACTATTCTTTTAGTTATGACAAATCAGTATCCTCAATATTTAAGCTTTGTAATGAAGTACCTTTTCATTTATAATAATATTACTGAATGATTTACTAAAATATCATTAAAATCACCCATAGACGTACTGCAGCCAGGCGGAGGTTTCTTCTATACCCAAACAACATTAATCTATTGTTTGTAACTGGTTTGTAAATTGTTTATTCGTGTTAATTTTCTATGAACAGTCAACATCATCATTTATAACTCATGTTATTTATTTGTATTGTATATATTTTAATTTTCAAGATTCCACAGGGGTTTAATATCATTTACCTGCTGGATGATTGGCACAGGAAGTTGTCTGCTTCAGTGTACACCAGTTAAAAACAATATCTTAAATGATTTTTTTTTGGTCATTAGCTGGACGTTATTTGAGATTGAAAAATGGTCTATGTTGAGTATAGAAACCTGCACTTGGCTGCAATATGTCTATGTGTGGTTTTACCCACTGGGTGGGGCTAAACCAGTTTAACCTGGCTTAAACTCCAACCCTGAGTACATCAGGAATAGATTACGTTTAGGCCACAAAATAAAGAATGTAGATGGAACCCCCTAGAGACTAACACAAACAGATAACATTGAAGACAGAAAATGTTTTGCTTCATGATGGTCAAATTCAATTACAATCATGATTACTGTAATTTAATTATTTGAATGATCAAATATGAAGAGGGAAGTGAAATACTGTCATGTAAATATCAGGGTTGTTTGATTTAAATCACTCTAAAAAACTAATCACTCTAAAAATCACTGATTTTTATTTTTATTAAAATCTAGAATTTAGTCATGTTTTTTTTACAATTTGGCTGTGATTTAATATGCAATAATGTAAAATTGTAATTTTGATATATTTTAAATTAGTTGTTGCATATTAAATCCTAAGCTAGCCATAGACATTTGTTACATGGTAATTAGCTAGTCTTAGAATCCAATGACAATACAGCTACATGCTATAAAAACACAATGTATAGCGTGTAGTAGTGGGCTCTCATGACCACACCATATCCAATTGAAATGTGACACATCCCGAGATCCCCACATTAATTTGGATAATCATTTACTCAACTGGAGATGAGCCTTTAGCATCCACACAATAGAGTGAATAGACTGACAGGTGAAACCACATTCTGTCAAAGGTGTGAAGGACAATGTTGTGCATATAGTTAAATATTTTCGGAAACCCACATGCCAGCTGCATGGTACAAAGCAGCATGTGGCAAGGCCTTAGCCATGCCACAAGGTGTACAGTAGAACACGATGGCTGACGGCCTGGCAAGCTATCTCCAGAACTGGCCAATACGAATATTGCCAATAAAATAAAAAATATCAGCATCAAGTGAAATGCAGAAGATTTCTTCATCAGACTGAAGCCAATCTCGGTGGCACTTGATTGTATGCAAAGTGATAGTTGTGTGATTAGTGAGACTGCACAGATCTGGAAAGACCTGGAGAACACATTCAAAGAGTACGATCAATCTATCAGCTTCCTAATACACATAAACGACTGTTACAATCAAGCAATGACAGATTCCCATTTTTTAGCCAAACTGTTAGATCCTCGATATAAGGGCAATGATTTATGTGGTGAGGAAACAGACAAGAACATGGAACATTTACTGGAAAACTATCCTGATGTAATGGCCAGCATAGTAAACTATAAGGCAAAGACAGGTCCATTCCACCAGTACATGTTTGTGTCAGAAATAATGAATTCAGTTAGTCCCATTGCCTGGTGGCATTAACAATCGGAGCGACTGACTGACAGACTGCTCACGCTTATAGATCATCCAGTGTTGGGGTTGAGAGAGTATTTTCCACATTCGGACTAGTTCATTCAAAACTTCAAAATCTCCTACAAATGGAAAAAGCTGGCAAGCTGGTATTCACATACAAGCTGCTAAACAAGAAATAAAAATGGTCTTTGTCTGGTATAATAAACTGATTAATTTTATGTATGTGTTATAGTGTATATAATGTAGAGCTTCAATAAATATATCCTTATATATATCATGACTATTTAATATTTTGTAACTGCACAATACAAACGTATAAGTGTTTTGAATGATTTTATAGATTGTGAAAAAATCTGATTTAATTAAAAAAATCTGATTTAAATCAAATAAATTTTAAAAATCGAATTGTTTTTTTGTAAATCATGATTTTTATCAATCCTGGTAAATATGCATTGACTAACAATGGGAGAAAAACACTTATTTCAAAGGTCAGTGGCAAGATTCATAGGTGAAAAAGGCATTCTTCAGAGTTTTGACACCCCTCCCCCATAGATACCAATATATATTTGTGTGTGTGTGTAAACACAGAAACAGTAAAACATTTGAGATAAATTCTGTGTGTCTCTTTAACTGTGAAGAAAGAACATTACCCACAATGAAATATTATAAATACTTATTTAATACATACCTGTTTCTTTAAGTCTTGACATGTCTTAGCCAGGAAGCTTTTGTCTTTTTGGGCTATGATGTTATTAATATATTTTATTTCTTCCAACTCCAGTGTTAAGTGGCGTATTTGTTCACGAAGTCCAGCAATTACATTCTCATATTCTTGTACAGTCTGCAAGTGTATATTTTATGTATAACTTACAGACAGACAGACAGATGGACGGACAGTGAAAGTATAACATGCATTCAATATGATGTGTACAGAATAAACATGCAAAGAAATTTAGCTATCATTATAAAATCAGTACAAACCTTTTAAGATTAAAAGAATCACTTATATAATAGTGAATTATCAGTTAACACTTACCAAAAAATGTTCAACATCAACACCTTTTTTCTTTAATTTTATGACGGCACTTTTCAATCTTGCATTTTCCTCCATGAGCGAGTCAAAATTCTTCTTGGACACCTCAGGTATGTCAAACAAGTGACTATTGCTAATGATAGTTTTAGAGCATTCACCATCAGTAGATAATTTATTTGTGACAGGATGTTGTGAAGTCAGTGGATAATAATAGCGTGATTGTGATTTGTCTGGTGAAGTTCTCAGCTTATGGTCATAATTAGTACTTGAATTTCTTTTGTCTATTTGCTGTCCACATGTCGAGCAGAGGTCACCATAAGGAATCGTCCTCAATAAATTTATGTACTGACTATGTAGCTGGTGATAACTGGCTTCTTTTTGAGCCAGCAGTTCCTTGTTTCTCTGATTTTCATATTCCTTGTCTGCTAAAATCTGTGGCAGATAACTAAGACATTTCAATCGTCTCACGGCATCATCATAAAGTCTCTCCCAGTGTACTGCTTCGGACACAGAATTTTGACTGGATGCCCCACAGCCCTCAGAGGGAACTTTGCTGATGACTGACATGATGAGAATGATGAAGAAGCTACCAGTCTATTGAACTCTTGTTGTCAGAGATACAAGCCAAATATAAACAAACACTCAGGAATTAATTAGCCATCTCCATCATCTGCAACTCTGAAACATTAAATGTGAACATTCTAATTATATTGATGCTAAAATCATTCATTAATCAGTGTCACACTGTCAACCTCGCAGTACTGAAATATATTATAATAATAGTTTCACCACCCGGTGCAACTGAAAGCAATGAAATCTGAATCATTAGTACTGGATTTTCCATGGTTATATTACACATTTTCCTTGTTTTCGTTTTGGTCAGCATCGTTTGTGTACTTTATGTTCATGGAATTTCCAGGAGAAAACATGACTGATTAGTTAAATAAGTAGTGTTGGTTGAGAGAACAGTTCACCCTCAGATAATAAAACTAAAATGTGTAATGTTTAAAAAATCCCCCAATAATAATCAGACTGATCTGGTGCTCTGGACACGACATTTATTCCGATATACAGTCTGACTCCCTTATATTTTATAATATGGTTTAATATAGCACAGAAGTGGATATAACACAGGGGTTTCAAATCTGGACTTAGGTGGCCATAAACCAAAGATAACAAACCATTCAAAATCATCCTTTTGCATGGTTTAATTCAGTTTAATCTGGCCTCTTGGTAGAGCAAGTAAACTAGCTCATATATATATAATTAATCATGCTCACATAGATGGTGCAAGTTTATACTTGCATGATCTAGGTTTGTGCTAGGCCTTCGCCATTCACAAATTTTTGTACAGTTTAACAAAACAAAAAAATGCATGTTGTCACCAATTTACAAAACATGAAATACTCATGTCAAATGATGATTTTATATCTTTATTTGAATAAATGCCACTGATTTTAAACTATTCATCAATTTCTTGCATTCATCAATTGCTCTATTGCGAAGGATGCTTTTATAATAATCTATGTTAACTGCACTGTTATTGGTCAGTAGCCGGCAAGTTCTAGCCAATAAGAATCATAAATTTGGCAGCTCACAACCAAGATTCCAAAGCATGGCATCGTCACAAGACATAACAATAGTAAGTTTGTATTTAATATAAAAGAAATCCTTCTATGCCCAAGACAAATATTAGTATTAAAGATTAATATAAATATCCCTTGAATCATTTAAGTTTTAACAGAAAACTATCACATGTCATATATCAGGCAGTCAAGCTGGCTGGAGTCGAATTATTGCTAGAGCATGGAGTTTCATATTTTGGGGATTTTCCGATTTATCCACTAAAATTAATGGTTGGCTACTCTGTTACTTATATCTGGCATTTCATTTTCATACATAACATAAAGTGTTTTTGTGGAAGAAACGTTAAACAATGCAATTTTAAAGTTTGTGTTTGTATGTATCACTTTGAGCTGGCACGTCATGTGGCTGATTAATTATGTGATAGGATATGCATGCTCAGTGCAGGCACACCGATTACCATAGTAGTGACATCATGGACAACAATGTATGTCTGCCTCAAATCAGATTCAAGAATGGTTACGCATCAATTTATGATGATATTTAGCTGTCAATACACTAAATTATTTGGTGTATTGACAGCTGCTTACATCGAGATAAGAAGCTTCCACTGGCATCAGTTTTCGAAATAAATATTAAGAATAGACTTAAAACCGTCTTTTGATGTCTTAAAAGTCGAATAAATCCATGTGCTCCCACTCTCCGACATGCAGCTTGTCCAAAACGTAAACATGTTGATGATGTCAGCACACAGATGTAATTGGCCACTTTTTTATTATAGAAGGATGAAAATATCCAATTACTTAATGAAAATGCAGCCAGTGTAATTCTCCATCCTGATATCCCATTGGCAGAAAATATTTCCATGAATAAATGATTTAATGCAAGCCAATGACCAATCGCGATAATGCATTAATTTAAAGAATTTTATGCAAATTCATGGAATTTAAAAACATTGTACACTCTTTAAAGGAGGACTAATCAAAGAAAGAAAAATATTTTAGAACATAAGCAAGTGACGTCACTTGTGTTTATAGGGCCAATAAAAAGTACACGGTTGCTAATATTAATAATGAATAATCATCAACAAGTAATAAGTAGGTTATCTTTGCACATCTTGTTGGTCTTTTATAACTAAATTACACCTACATAATAATACTAAACAACATTGTATTTTGCTAAAACAAAATGACTCCTATTAGCCAAACTGAGCCAAGAGAATTTAGATCTAGCACTAACCCAGGATGATTACCTAGCGGTTTATCACTAACATCACCAACTCATAATATTATATATATATATATATATATATATATATACATAAAATAAAGGGTGAATAGTACCTTTTATTAGGGGTGAATAACAATAAAAGGCAAGTAGTGTTTATATCACTGGTAAATGTAAACGAGGGTGAATAGTCCATAAATCATAATACTTGTGTATAGATGGATGGATGAATGTTGTTTAATGACACATCGGTACAATTTAGGCCATTCAGTGTCCTCCTTGTATATAGATGGCAGACCTAGATATTAACATATATAATATATATGTTAAATATGCCATCAAGGTTTTATCAAATTAAATGTTGTTTCAATGAAAACTCATCTACTTCATAAGTTCTTTTCTTATACAGGATTAGGAACAAGGCTAAGAGCCTTACCATATAAAACTCTTTGAAGGCATATAGGAAATCTTTTGTCCCAAACCCAATTCATTTGTTTAACATAAATTGATCCATTCATTGTAATCAGAGTTAGAGTCTATAAGTGCTATGAATGTCTGTATATTAGTCAAGTTAAGCCTAAAGCACTCTCAATGTGTACAAGAATTCCTATATTATTATGGGTCAATAAAGAATACCATAGGTCCCGGCCATTAAGCCGGTACTTTATGTCAACATTTTGACCCTTATTTTTTGGGGGTCGGCTTAAACACCAGTGCTATTTCAGTGTCAAGAAATGCAGTCATTGGGAGAAAAACTTTCAGTGTGTTAGCAGCAGTCTAGATCTAGATGCAAATGGGCAACAATCTTCATTTTCATTTAAACTCATGCAGTCATGGAGTGAAAATAGAAGTGAAACAAGTTAATGATAACTATACATGGTTTTATAATGAAAATCAATATTTTGAATTGGAATTGAGAAATTTTGAATTGGAACTGAGAAATTTTGAATTGGAAGTTTCCCACAAAACAATTAAATCCAAAAATTAATATACTATTTTTACAATGTTAACACTTACATGTGGTGTAACCAATATACTGGAACCATAATGATCCAGAGCTTTGGTTGGTTTTGTTGTTCGGGGAGAATCCCCGGGCTGTCGCTTAATCAGCACAGCCTCTATGTTGGAGTGGTTGAGAAACCTCCTCCCCCACCACTCACAGGGGAGCAGTACGGAAAGATGGAGCCGAAATACCATGAGGGTGGTCACTGCCAGAGTGTTTTATGTCCTCATGGGGTTTTTAACGTCCCTCTTTATTTTAAATAATTCAGTGGAGACGGCAGCGCCATTTAACGTGGTCAGCCACCCACGATGTAGTGAGCCGAGAAATTAATCTCTGGAAAAGTTTCGATCTCTTACGGGGTTCGAACCTGCGACCCTTGGCACCAAGTGCCGGGTGCTTAACCGCTAGGCCACCGAAGCTCACTAGAGCTTTGGTTCCTTATATATATATCAGATATGTTCACTGACTGTGGCACCCCAAGTGAGCATTTAACCAATTAAAATGGTCTGGATACCATGGGCTCTGCACCCACTGTGACACCACCACATAGCATAGCTGTAATCTGTATAGAGATATTGCCATTTAGGAATTAATTTATTTTATTATCTCACTGAAATGCCAATCTGGAGCCAAGGTTTTCCCCTCCTCTCCTCAAACTCTGACTACTATAGCCTGTCCCCAGACCTAACTGTTTAATAACCATTTGAGAGATTTTGTAAACTTACCATATGTTATTGGTTTAGTACCCAGCAGGGTGGTGAAAGTAAATACAGGGTCTGACCCCTCATGGGCAGAGCTAAGCATATACATTCGTTTTAAGGCTCCTACTGGGCAGTGGGATATAAACACACCTTTGATGATTAGAAAATATACTCTTACATGGGGATGCACCCAAGACTATGATCCACCACATGATATAATACCTCTTTAGCTAAAAGCGCCTTGTGGTTAGGCTTGTGCTAATTTTACCATGTTAACACTTACATGTGCTGTTACCAATATACTGGAACCAAATTGATTCAGAGCTTTGGTTCCTTATATGGTTTTGTTGTTCGGGGAGAATCCCCAGGCTGTCGCTTAATCAGCACAGACTCTATGTTGGAGTGGTTGAGAAACCCCTTCCCCCACCACTCACAGGGAATTCAGAAATATTTCTTCCATGATAATCCTACTTGGAATATAAACTACTCGGAGTATGTATTCCAAGTAGGTACTCAGAGTATGTACTCATGGTAAAAACTATTAGGCAAGAGTCGGAAAAAAACGGAATTGGAAATTGATAAATTTGAGGTGGAATTGACCAAAATTGCTCTAGTTTAGTAGTTACAAGTAACTGACTCTAGTCTAGTGCATAGTGGTAAGTGGATGATCATGATAGCCCATCATCATCATCAAATCATCAAATGATCAATCATGATTGGAGGACTTTTCCGGGTAACAGAAAAGTGATACTAACCACTTTATTTATAATAGTTATTGACAATTATAACTTCTTTTCGTAATTAAGTATCTCACGTAATATTTAAATTCAACGCACCTATTTTCATTTTCCTACGAGCATTGACCTTGACTTTAATTGTAACGTCTACGAGTATGATATCAGAGAGTTAAATCGTCGTTGACGATATCTTGACAGGAACGGGACTTTTCGCCACCTGAGACAGATCGTCACTTCGAATCCTGGCAGGCTCAAAACTCCGAACTCATGTGGTCTCGAATCTACTTTATTCCTCTACTCAAAACTGTACAAAAACTATACATTAATTACTAGAGTAATTTAGTCGGTTTCCGTACCCCTTTAGGTATTTATCGAATTGTGAAATATCTAGCAATACGGCGTCCATGACCAAACTATCATATGACGCCAGCGACATTTCTCGATATGATGAGCCACCATTGGTGGAAAAGGGGATTTCCCACGTCTAAAAATAACTTGTTTACGCGTTAGGTATCCTCTGCAAGTTACCGTACCACGCGTGTAAGTCTCCGTACTCCACGTTTGTATTACCGTGTCCCGTTTTATCACCGTATAACACGTGGTGTGATATTGCTTTGCGTTCCTTAGTATGCCTGACCCATTCCATGTACATGTAGGTACTTCATGTATATAAGGAAGCATTTTTTAAATTTTCATTGTTGAATTTTCTCTCTCTTTCAGATCGATATTTTTAAATTATTTCTAGGTGGTGTTTTTGAGCATCATTCAGCTATATTACATGGCCGGGAAATTGTTATCACATGATGTGATTACAATTTTAGTATAATAAAGTATGTGAAATGAAAATAGTTTGTGTACTGTTGTATGAATGAGGTGTTAACTGTTGGTTAAATCAGATACACGTAAATTTTCATGTATTACATGTCTAGAATCTACTGCATGTTTACTCTGTGACATATCAAAATAAGGAATATACCAGAATAGATGAGGTGAAAAGACTTAAAACAATTTATTATCAAGCTAAAACTAAACAAATATTAAAAACAATTATATAACACTATAATATTTAAAAAAATCCACAGCAAACCAAATCTAAGTAATCTATAATGAACCCCAACCTACACTAACAAGATAGCTGTTTATAATATTGATATTAACTAATAATCTAAAACGCTAGATGAGTAGACCTAGATCATACAATTCATAACTCTAGACTAGTCTAGATCTAGTAGATCTATTCACAATTCGTCTATTCACCTTAATTAGATTTAACTAACTGAATAGTAACATACTGAGAATTGAGCTGAAATCGATAAAATGTTTCATAACTACTGATATGAAGCTAGTTAAATAAGAAATCTACAAAACCAAATAAAAGTATAACATATAAATACTCAAACTTATACGACAAAAAAGAACACAACAAACTAAAATAAAACTATTGTACTAAATGTAGACACCGGTGGATTCATCGGTCATGTATATTATAACTTCCTCTCACAGACACATTCCACTTCTACCATTCCGAGGACACAGTTGACATGCAAACACCCCCCCCCCCATCATCAATCGCACTCGACATCTTTTCTCTCATAACTTCAGGTACACATTCCTGATGTATCCACCGTTGAAATGTGTCACATTGTATCCAATCCCCACCCTGTGCAGTACAACATATAAAGCACAACCCCCCATATTAATCTTTCCCTTCCCCTTCCCACTTTCTCCCCGCTGTCTCATTGTGTTAGAGTTGGCTACTTTTGCTTCTCTTCGTTCCAGCTCCAGGCTTCTGGCTTGTCTGGACCTGACTCCTGCAGGTGACACGGCAAAGCTGACACTTCTGATGAGTCAACAACCATCAACTCAATAGGTTCTACCTGACCCGAACCAGATGGTTGTGGCTCATCAGAACCACATGGTAATGGCTCATCAGAACTACATGGCTATAGCTCACCAGAAGCATCCAGTTCGGTAGGAGCCGGTACACTGACGGCCACAGACACCTCCTGGTTATAAACAGGTGGCAAATGTCTGGACTAAAGGGACAAATGCCCGTCACCGGGAAGCCTGCTCGAACGTTCTTTGGTGTCATTGAACGTTCCCAGGCCTCCGCAAAGAGACAAGCAAATGTCACCTGGAACTTGGAGGTGGCCGTAAACCCATTACAGACAGATCTGTAGTGTTTGGACAAAGATGCAAAGCACCCTTTGTCCAGTGGCTGCAGCCAGTGGGTTGTGTGCGGAGGGAAGGTAATGAGGTGTATGTTCTCCTTACGTGCAAGTAGGATCATTTCATACACCTCATGACTGTGGTGTTGGTCCAACAATAAAACTTGTGGACGCTGAACACCACAGTACTTTAAAAACACTTCCCTAAACCATTCAATCCCCAGGCTGTCTTCCATCCAGGCTTTGGCTTGCCAGGTCCACTTGCTGTTAGGTGGAGCCTCCGCTGTGTTGAAGCTGTGAAGGGACTTATAAGTTTTTCCCTTCACAACAAACATTGGAGGCATCACAACACCTGCAGCGCTGGCGCAGGCAACCACAGTTACATTTTCCCTGGAGGACGACACCCGACTGTTGACGGCCCGCACACCCTTTTACAGACCACTTTGATGGGTTGGTGTTCAAAGTGGAACCCACTTTCATCCATATTCCATATGGATATAGGCTGCAGGCCTTCAGTGTACTTGGCCACATCCTGAAAGTAGTCGCCAACTACAGCCCTATTCATTGCTGTTGATAGCCGAGAGGGTGTTCGCAGAGTAAGTACAGGGTCCCTTCTCATAAAGGCCCTGTACCATGAATCACCTCTTTGGTCCCTCTTTGAATGGGTGCCGCAACTGGGCTAGTCTGCAAAGTTTTTCAGTCTTCTGAAGCACCAGTTGCTTTGTCAGTCCAAACCCCCTGTCAGCCAAGTCCATCAATTTCTTGGTAAAACCCGCCTCTAAGGCTGGACTCATGACAGGGAGGGGTCACGGTTTCGAACTTTTACTCTCTAAAATCAAGTGTATTATGTATCAAAGCATAATTACAGTGTTACAAGACTAAAAAAGAATATCACCTTGCCATGCACGTGATCCGAGATCGTCGTGACTGGGACACCACAGAAAGTCGAAGCCTTTTTTTGGCTGATCTCCCCAGCCATGACATTTTTCACTGCCTCCTGCAGCTGTTCGGTCGAGTATTTTTTTATATAGGCATGGTAATTGGGTGAATGGTTCTAGATAGATTCAACAGGAAAAAAAGACAGATTATTGACATACTGTGTAAACTTCTAGAAGAATTAATAGAATCTAAACTAGATCTAGACCTAATCCTAGAGGTCTAGCATATCCAGTTCAATCTAGATCTACACGTCTAGACCTATATCTAGACTAGACATCTAGTAGTAGACTAGGTCTAGATCTAATCTATATCTATATATAAGGTTCATTAGATCTATAGGAATATAATTTACCACTTCACATAAACATCAATAAAAAAAATGAAAACAATTATTCTGTGAGTTAGGAGCACGGCAATTCGAAGCTTGGTTGACCTTCCGATTCTAACTTCGTAACCAAACTTTAAAAATAGAATACTCAAAATATAGGTGACGATCAATGCTTATTTTGATACAAATACATCTAAGTACTCTAACAGATCAACAGTTAAATTTGTTTTGTCTTACCTTGAAAAGAAATATAGAAAAATCCTGAAAAGCTGGACACAAAATCCTCACCTCGGAAAAATAAAATGGCGTCAGTTTGGGTGATCCGGAAGTTAGTGGTTTATTGGGGGTATATTGTACAAACCTGGACGGTAGACAAAAAATACGAAAGAGTACGGTGACTAGACGAGGTACGGAAACCGGCTAAACTACTCTATACACTCCAGAACCACCACACCACCACCTCCAAAATAATCTACAAAACTCCAGATATATATAGGGAATTGTCCCCTCAGCACCGTCAGCATTGTTGTCCCGTAGACCCCGCATAGTCACCTGGTCCAATCACCGCTGACTTGGCTGAGTCGAGAAGAATCCCCCACTAAAACTCCTCCCACACATTCAAACAGGTATATAAAGGGGAATACTCCCCCCCCCCCAGCACAATTAGCGTGTTGTCTAGTGGAGACTCGCATGTCCCTTGATACAATCTCCGCTGAGTTGGCTGTACCATTACAAACATTCACTAACAAAGCTTTCACACATTCAACCCACACCCCGAAAACATTAATAGAGTACAAACTCAACCAAACCCCGCGGCTACGACATCTACACCCGTGCGATCCCAACAACCGGCCGGCCACAAATCCCCAAGCGGCACCGAACGGGTGACCACCAACTTCTTTCGCACATCAATCAATCGGAGCACTATGGATTCACACCCCACAATTCGTCGGCCACAAACCTTAAAGAGGTACGAACGGGCGATCACTAATTCTCCCTAATATCAATCAAATCGTTAACTGGCCATCACTTTACACGGGGAGTATCCCCAGGCTGTCGCTTGTTTGGCACAGCCTCTATGGTGGCGTCCTTCTCCGTAAAGTTTCTGTATCTGAAAATAAATTAGTAAGTTTCGGTCGCGGACGTACCGGTGCCGAACTTTTACAAAAGATTTACTGTGTGTTGTTTGGCTTTGGCCAGATGTATGGGTCTTTTTTAAATAAAGGAATTATTATGTGTGGCGTGGCTGTGTCTTCGTGTATTATGATGGCTGTTTTTTCTGTGTCGGTTGTGTTGTGCCGGAGTTAAGAGTTGTTCAAGAGGTTGTCGGTAGGCTGGGAAGGCGGGACAATTGATTAGATAGTGGACGGGGTCAAAGTTTTGGTTACAATGTAAGCAGAGAGCTTTATTATTGGGGCCGACATAGCTTTTTGTTTGCACCCAGCAGCGGAGGCGGCGTATGTGTATATTTGATATTTTGTTCTTTATGAGGTGAATACCGGGAACAATGATTGGCTTTGTTATTCGGGGAGAATCCCCAGGCTGTCGCTTATTCGGCATAGCCTCTATGTTGGAGTGTTTGAGAAACCTGTCCCCCACCACTCACAGGGGAGCAGTACGGAAAGATGGAGCCGAAATACCCTGAGGGTGGTCACTGTCAGAGTGTTTTACGTCCCCAGAGGGTTTTTAACGTCCCCCTTTATTTTAAATAATTCAGTGGAGGCGGCAGCGCCATTTAACGTGGTCAGCCACCCACGATGTTGTGAGCCGAGAAACTAATCCCTGGAAAAGTTTTGACATCTTAGGGGGTTCGAACCTGTGACCGTTGGCACCAAGTGCCGGTTGCTTAACCACTGCTCACAATGGTTTTATTGTACCAGGTACTTAATTTGGCTATGTCTGGGTTTGGTGTTGTTTGTTTGTGTAGGAACCCAATGTAGAGTGATTAGACTGCCACGTTGGCTTAAGGCAAAGTTAATAATTTTCGTTGTGATTTCTGGATATGTTCGTGTTTTTGTTTGTCCAAGAATTTTGATGATTGCCATCGAGTCTGAGTGTTTGATTGTCTCTTCGTGTCTGCCATGCGAGGGCGGTGTGTATGGCGTGAAGTTCTACTAGAGTGATTGGTGTGTGGTCGGGGAGTCTTCCATAGGGATTTCGGCGTACTCCCTCAACAAAAAGGCCCAGGCAGAATTTCCATCCTGGCGGACACTGGCATCTATGTAGATGTTTATTGCTGCCTGGTGTCTGTTCAGGGAAGAGATCCTGTCCGAAGCCTCAGTGAATGCCCCTTGTGGGTCTTGGGTTTACGATAATGATGGTGATTTTCGGCAACAATCAGATAGTTAACATTTTAAATAAACTTAAATTTAATCCCCATAGTAATCACAGGTGAATTCGAGCAATAACAATTACATTAGTTTCGTGTTATTTATTTTGTAAACTATTCCTGTTTTCAGCAATCGTAGAAGATAAGTGGATGAATATAAATTTTGGTTTTATCGAACTAATTAAAGCCATCACAACTATGAGCTGAGGTTGGCCAACTAATCGATTAAATAACACATAAGATGCTACTAACAGATGAAGCGACGTCGAACTATCAGTGTAGGCCGTAGTGTGGCTTAAATATATTCAATGCTGAATTTTTTTGTAGTATCATTCCTTTGGTTATAATCACTTATTACGTTGATACTAATACTGCTATACTCACAAATATCATAACTAATATCAAAATGTGTAAATGATCACCCACATATTAAATAATCCAGTTCAAAGTGCTGATTAATCGACATTTAATGGCCTGTGGGCACCACTATTTTGAAGCTAGACAGTGACCGAAAGCACCTGAATGCTACTGTTACTTCAACGCATCAGCTTGACCTGAAGTCTGTAAAGCCCATACAAAAGCATGTAAACAAGTGTGAGCAAAGAATTATTCCAGAACATAGCGCAACTGCGTTGTTAAAATGACGTCATGAATGACATACAACCATATCAGTTTGAGCCAGAAGAAACCTGATTCAAATGGCTCAGATATTAACGCTCAAGAGAAAATAGAATCCGCGTCAGTATAGAGAGCGCCGATGTGACGTCAGAGCATTTCAGTTTGCTCCTTCCCGCCTTCGAATCTGGCTTCCGGTGCAGCCGTAATGGCGGCCTTCCAGTAATTTGGATTATTTCCCTATATCTATGATATCAGGTATATTTTGTGACTATTATTG
>JAODUP010000131.1:555000-600000 GCA_025642065.1 Paralvinella palmiformis
TCTTTTGGACCACAGAAAATTACTGTTGAATGTAAACTGTGGTGTCAAAATAGTTTATGATATGTATGTAGCAAGTCACCATTGAACCACACGCACGTGTTGTTTGTTGCGAGCTCTGGTATCAAATGGTATGTTTTTACGTGCTTCCGCTTTTTGTACGTAGCCTGCATGTAGCCGCTTTCCTGTGGGCGTGACATATTTGTCGCGTACGAAAAGCGAATTAGCTGGTTCCCACAGGCTGATGAGTAGACCAGACACATGCTTAGGGATACAAACACATCTATCAATATGTGGAGGTATGGAAATTTTATTTTTAGATTAATGTATGTATAGTTGTATTTAGATTTATGGAGGTAGGTTTCGAAGGATGTTTAGATATGTTGATGCTCTGTGCCTGTTGCCTCTTACTATGTACCCTAAAACACACACACACGCGCACACGCGCACACGCGCACACGCACACACGCACACACACACACTTAATAACTTATGTTTTAATGCAACCCTGAAAATTCATCAATATTCAGTGACGGAAGATGGCTAGCGAAACGTGTCTAATCCCGGTCTCCAATGTGCAGGGACCCCATCAAACATTCCGACTGCACGGCATAGCCACATTAATACAACGGAGATGGGGGAGAGAGGTGACAATGATGTACAGGTCATGCTGCAGGTAATTATGGATTCACTAGGAGATCAGACGTCTGTGGACTGTCATAAAACGTACTAACGTCTAAAACAAATGTGGCGAGACACGTAGCTAAGAAGAAGAAGAAATGTTTATCAACGCCTATGCGTGAGCCACAGACAATCGTAGTTAGGAGATGGCAACTTCCCATTTTCCTATTCGAAAACCATTGCTTGATTTGTGGTAAAGATTATATCATTAAAGACCCCAGATATTCTAATAGATGGCAGAGTGTCATCCAGTGGAAGTTCAGCGGTCGCCCAGTTCGTACACCATTCAAGGATATATATTTAGATATAATTATGTAAGCAGAGTAATGATGATTTGGGTAGATTAGTTGAAATCCGCATAAAAAGTTATTATACAGTATGACAAGAGGTGTTATAATGAATTACACCAGCTCGTCATCTGACTCTGATATAATCACTGATAATGCCCTACAGTCGATAATCAACACGTTCGTACATTGACAACTAATGAACTTTATGATGCATAAAGTGGCTTAGGTGGGATGCTATCTCGCCAGCAGATGTTCTCAAATCTATCCACCTATTCAGGTAATGATGTCGTTGGGCGTGAGAAAGATTATACTTCTGTTGTGGGTTTCAAAGAGCTTCTTGGTAAGATGCTGAAGCTGGTCAAGGTTGACACAGTCGATGAGGATAGTGTTGACGCTGTTATACTGCAAGTCAGGAGTTAGACGCATGGCGTGACACATAATATTGCTAACTATGATCTGGGTGAATTCACACACAGCAATGCAACCAAACAGACGAGTACTGCACTACTCAAGATAGTTCTAGATTTGGTTTCTGATGGCAAGGTTACACAGAAATCTCTCGGCTTGACCCTGGCTATTCAGGGGCATATTACACACACCATAAACAAACAACACTGGGACTAGCAGTGAAGCTGTAGCACAGACACGGAAGTTCAGAGTTAATCAGCCTGCTACAACATGATGCTTTAAATAATCGTGTCTTATGAAGAGGCGATACCATTCCGCAAATCAGCTGCAACATTTGTTGGTGACGAGAGTAGTGTGCTTAATCAAGCTATGGGTTTGACTCGTTGTGTGGGTCCAATCTTTGGATGGTTGGACTATCTAAAACTCCTGATATCCACTCATGAGTTCCAGCAGCATCTAAGTGGTATATTAGAGATGAGTCAACCTCGTGTAATGAATCGTATTATCCCACGCTTACTAAAAACTGCTGCACGAAATCTCAATACCAGATCTGTACCACTCCAGCACTATACTGGAACAGGTAAAGTTCTAGTGTTCAATAGACCCATTGCATGATGACGTCAAAAACCAAAACAAACCAGGTGCGCTTTGCATTGTGGGATTTATAGGGGTCCGCTGAGCGATAATACCGTGATAATCCCGCCATTTTAACCTTAAACGTCAATGTTCCGGATCTGTTATAATCATGCCAAAAACTAACTCCTGCATACCGTATTGTCATGCCACTAGTAAGCGATATAAACATTTAAGTTGGCATGTGTTGGCCGCGGGATGAAATGCTGAGAAAATGTTGGGTAGTTTTAATTCAAAATGACAATCTGCGAGTCAAATTTATAATTACAGTGTCAGTGTAAGGATTGACTGAAACAGTGAAAGGCGCAAATAGAGTGTAATTTACAAATATTATTATCCATCAAATCATAGATAATAATATTGGTACATAAAGTGTAATTTACCATATTATTATATCCATAAACAATAAATTAAATTTACCAACATACTGGACTCTATTCTTCTTCTTTTCGTGAAATATAATTTTAGTGTGATTTACTATGAACACCACATTTTAACAGTCTTTGTTATGTGCAGTGAATATTATTGTACTATGGTTTACAATGTTGAATACCACACTTTACTATCATTTATAAGGTAGCAATGACGGACGATTAGCATATAGTTATAATCTGATTTTCAATTTTGGAATACAATTTTTCAACAGTGCCGGCTTTTTCGGTGTCGAAGCAGAGTTAAACGGTACACAGAAGTTAGTTTTTGGCATGATTATAACAGATCCGGAATACTGACGTTTAAGGTTAAAATGGCGGGATTATCACGGTATTATCGCTCAACGGACCCCCCTATAAATCCCACATTGCAAAGCGCGGCTGGTTTGTTTTGGTTTTTGACGTCATCATGCTTCAGGCTTATAGGTATGACAACCTGACTTTCAACAATGCACTACCTAATCGGGGTGCCATTCTCAAGAAGAAGCACAACAAGCGGGAGCTCTCGCAGGTGCTGTCCTTATTAAGCCTAATATAACAGTGGACAGTCGGGGTGATGGTGGATTCACACAAGATAAAGCTGATGTCACTATGATAGCATACATGCTACAAGCTGCAGAATTTGGTAAGGATGTAATCAGAATCCTCAGTGATTATACTGGTGTCTTTGTGATGTTAGAATACTGGGTCGGGAAAATGCAATTGCACTGTAGTGTGCAGATGAAGCGCTGGAATTGAGTGGTTGTGGACATCAACGCAACCTGTACCGAGATGAAAGGTTCTTCGCAGCTTTGTATCGTCAGCCACTAGGAACTACTATGCCTATGCGCATCATGTCATTACCCCCCACAGAAGCGAATCTATATCTTCATGTTTGTAGAGCACATCTTCAAATGATGCTGTGGGAGTCTGCTGATCAGTAAGGACCTTCAAAGGTGGACATCACACAATTTGGTTGGGAGGTGAAAGCTGGTATTCCATCACCCTACGTTGATACTGATCTTCAACTTACTGGCACGGTCTCGTTGATGTCATAAACTGTGGCTGCAAATCAGAGGGGAAAGCATGCAGTACTGAAAGTTGTAACTGCCACAAAATAATGTGTCCTGCACTGTCTACTGTGCATGTCCACATAAAACACATTTTCAAAATAAAGTTTTTGGAGCATCTGAGATCAAATGCCACCAATATATGAACTTGTTTCGAATTGTATGGGTAGAAGAGTGCAATTTGGATTAAGGCAGTGGACAACATGTATTTTCAAATGCAAGAAGCTGCATACTATATTGTGGGTCTACCATGACCTTTACTCCTGACATATAATAACTTCCTGAATGTTAATCATTATATACTATTAACACAATAAAAAACAAAATCCTGAACGAATTAATTTTATTTAACATTTAATTTTATTTTCAATTCCATGCGCGGTCTGGTGCTGGGCTTGCTTGCTGTCCGCGTTTACTGCGAACGGAATTGCAAATAATGCAAAAGCCTGGTTGTTGGTGCGCAGATCTACAAATCGAGTTTAGAATTGTTCTCATAGCGGCCCAATAAAAGCAACATACGTAGTGGCCTCAATATGTTGACTTCCAGACAACGTTAGAAAATGTGCATATAACTGCAATGTTTGACTCACCAATTCTACCGTTCATTGGACATCGGCCCCAGTTGTTTTCCGCTTCACCGCAACTAAGGAGACTAACTCCTCCGTAATGTGGAATTCCTTGTTGATGCCTCTCAAGAGTATCGCAAGATCCGTAGCCTGATGTTTTCGAACTGATTTTTCTTTTCTCGACAGATGATGGCTGCTTATTTTCATTGTATTCTCACAATGCAATTCGCTCTTGGTTATGTTTTAGTTACTAAAATATCAAAACCAGAAAATAGTATTTGGTTACCGAATATTATATCAGTGTGGCATCCAATGAGGACTTTGATGGAGTAAAACACTGTAAATATCTGCTCCCGATGACAGTTATTACGAAAGAGCGCTGATTGGTCGGCCAATTTGTCGAGGATCTCTATGAAAAGGACCGTATTTTCTGATTGCCTTCTTTGCAGCACAGTGTAAAGTGATGGCCGGTTAACGATTTGATTGATGTATGGGAGAATTAGTGATCGCTAGTTCGTGCCGCTTAACGGTTTGTGGCCGACCAATTGTGGGGTCAATGGGTGTGAAACCATAGAGCTCCGATTGATTGATGTGCGAAAGAAGTTGGTGGTCACCCGTTTCGTGCCGCTTGGGGATTTGTGGGATCGCACGGGTGTAGAAGTCGTAGCTGCGGGGTTTGATTGGGTTTGTACTGTATTAATGTTTTCGGGGTGTGGGTTGAATGTGTGAAAGTTTTGTCAGTGAATGTTTGTAATGGTACAGCCAAGTCAGCGGAGATTGGATGAAGGGACATGTGAGTCTCCACTAGACAACACGCTGATTGTGCAGGGGGAAGAATTCCCCTTTATATACCGGTTTGTATGTTTGGGAGGAGTTTTTAGTGTGGAATTTTTCTCGACTCAGCCAAGGGACCGGTGATTGGACCAGGTGACCATGCGGGGTCTACCGGACAACAAAGCTGACGGTGCTGAGGGGACAATTCCCTATATAATATATATATATATATATATATATATATATATATATATATATATTGGAATTTTGTATATTTTTTTGGAGTGGGAGAAGTAGTAGTAGAAGTGGTGGTTCTGGAGTGTATAGTATCGAGGAGTGTATAGTTTTTGTACAGTTTTGAGTAGAGTAATAAAGTAGATTCGAGAACACATGAGTTCGGAGTTTTGAAAGAGAGAACTTAGCTGAAGGCCGAGATCCGGGACGTCGGCCGCGTCCCGGATCTTGGTACTTTTCAATACTTTCACTTATAATATTATGGACATGATGGTTATGTTCAATCGATATTATTTTATTGACAAATGGCATCAATCACATTAATGAAGTATTTATTCAATACATATATTACATCATTATATTCCATAAATGTAATGTTATAATATTTGCAGTGTTTGTCTGGTTTAATAGCTGGCTATTCTTATTGACATATATAGTTATGATACATATATACATTGACTCTTCTTCCTTAGCTTAACCGTGATATCCCAATGTTTACAATATAATTCCCGACTTTCCGTTGTGCTAGATCAATCAAATTTTCTTTTCAACATATTTGTAACGTTTATCGTCTTTCTTAATTTACCATTCATGCAAGGAACATTATTATATTTAATATTTCTTAGTTTAAGAGGAGTATATGTTCATCCATTACCTCTGACAACAGCTAGACATTGTTGAAAAAGATACATATCAACAATCAATGTAATATCATCAAAACGTTCTGCAACATGAAACTGCCGTAGATGGTTTTTGTATGTTACTACATTAAAGTTCTTATATATACAGCATACAATATATTTATTAGATCGTTTTGGTATGTGTTGCTTAGTTGAGAAAAATACCACATCGTTGAAATCACTTAATTAGCTTATATCTAAGCAGTTAACATTTGTACACGTTTTGGTACATTTGTAATGATGTTATTAATTAGAGCTGGCCTGGCCCTGGAGTATTACCTTTGTGACATCGGGTTGATTAATTATATTTTTACAACCATAAATAGGCCTAGATATTGTATCTTCGAGTCAATTTGTCCGATGTAACATGTTTATGTTAAAAATACCTATAAAATTAGCTTTGCAATATTGAGATGTTGTAAATTTTCAGTATATTTTGGAATATATATTTAAAATTAAACTCCGGCATATTTGGCTGTTTATAAATAGAAACTATAATCAATTTCTCTGATTTAATATAAACTTCAATACATAAAATTTCAACTCTTAACGTTTAAATCAACATGTCTTCTTTACGTTAGATCATTTCTATTATAACATAGACTCTATATAGTAAGTCACCTGCATTATTTTCAACAGATTCGGAACATTGACGTTTAAGGTTAAAATGGCGTAATTATCACGGTATTATCGCTCAGCTGACCCCCTATAAATCCCACAATGCAAAGCGCGGCTGGTTTGTTTTGGTTTTTGACGTCGTCGTGCTTCAGGCTTATTCCTGTTTTTACTGATTTGTCCTTTCTCACGTCTTGGGTATAGCTATCTATGTTGGGGGCCTTGGAGTTGGTGACATCATTTACTGTACAATCTTCTTGGTCAGCTATCTAACAGACGTTGTGATGTTTCTTTTTGCGTCCAGATTCTCCGAATCTGAATCATACTATAGGTTTGTAACATTTGCATGTGATAGACGTATGGTTGTCCCCATAACAGTTGAAGCATCTTTCTGTTTGCTGGTTATGAGTGTTAGTACTCGAGTCGTGTTCTTGAGACGTGTGTCTTGTGGTTGTCGTGCGTACATTTTGTTGAGTAGTGTAGTATTCGTGATTGTAGGCTTGTGAAATCTGGTATTGGCAATGCTCATGTTAGGAATATGTAGAGAAGACTTAAATCCATATTTCGTACCTCTGTCCTCTACATACACCAGTAGTGAAGTCTTTGATTGGTAGGCGCATGTTTCAGGACTCAGTTTATTGGTTGTTCTCTTCCTAAGAGGGACATCATCATCCATTAAGTATCCATCATTTACGGAACCATCTCCAATAAAAAGGTTTGGAGAGTTTTCTATTAAGTTAACTTCTTGTTCTTCACACAACACCCGTATAGTCCTGCATTAACAGCGTCAATCTACTCTTGGCAGTTTGAAGATACAACTCTTGGGCAGACGCTGGAAAGGGTTACTTTCTCTTCGTGTCTTTTACCTTTGTCTATCAGCTCACCATAAGTGTCCCCAATACTTGATGCAGAATGAGTCTAATATCCGCCACTGTTTGTCCTCAAGCAACAAATGTGATAGTGTCATAGTTATTTAGTATTTTCTCTAGTGGTGATGTTAACTTTGCTATCCTTACTCCGGTTTGCAAATAACTCGAGTATCCACTAGGGTTTCCTGATGAACATCTCGTATGATACTGGGTCCAAGTAGTGGTGCCTTCTCCTGGTGTCATTGGTTAACTGTGTAAATAAAATCCACGTACGTTGATTAAGTCTGGTGGTAATATCTCCCCTGACATTCTTCTCAGTTTCTTGGTTTCATTGTTGAGTGTATCGTGTTCTTCTTGTCTGTGTTTCTTATTGTCATGGATCATTTTGGTCAGAGAGTTCACTGACATTACTGGAGAGGTGGTAATCATGTACATATATGACGTGTAAGAAATAGCCACTTGACCGCTATTTACACAGCTCGTATAGTAATGATGTTTAATCAACTGCAAGGGGAACGCTCTAGGAATCAGATGTTGTTAGTGTACAGTGCTCCCTCACTTATTGCCACTTCTATATATTGCCAAGCCCGTCTATCGCCAACATTTTCTTCCGAACGGATTTCCTACCATACTAATTCCCCCCATAAACCGCACCCCACCCCCTCGGATACCACCACATCATTTTAGTCCCCAAAACAATAATTTCCTCCCATATATCACCAAAACAAAGGCATTTTACGCGTAGGTTTATCAATCTCAACAACTGCAAACACAAACAGAATACTTAATCCTATTTTCCGTTGTTCTACATGTAATCTAGTCATTATACGTGTATATCATGTTTGTAATTATTATTTTTGGTGTTTAAATGTAATGTTATTTCCCAATATGTACAAAAGTTTACTCTATATCTTCGCCACTTTCTAGAGGCATAAATAAAATATTAAATATTAAAATAAAAGTAGACCTATAATATAAGAATTAGGCATCACAGAATGTTCATATTTTAACGGCTGGTTGCATCGGTTCAAACAGCGGCACAATATTAGCAGTCACGTGTTGTGTGGCGAAAGTGAATTGAATCAGCTGTACACATGTGTCGTCGCAAAAATGCAAAGCAACAAAGCATCAAGAACATTTTGTCATGATTGTGAATTTGTATCACATATTTACTATTCTAACACCTTATCTGATACAATAGATGCTTAAATTTAAAATATTTGAGGTAAATAAAACAACTTAATACCCCCCCCCTTATTTTGGCGGATTATTTCCCCATTCACCCCTCCCACATAATGCCACCCCTTTATAATGCCAACTTTTATCAAATCCTCGAGTTGGGATTATATCAAGGAAGCACTGTATATTATTTTATGATAGTTATTTATTTATATTTATTTAGTTCGCCTCATTGGAGAGATGATACATGCGTAGAATAAAATATACATACACAATACATTTAAAAAGACTCGGATATGACTAGTAATGTTACAAAAACACAGCAAAACGTCAACAATATATTCCGTATCATCTCGAGGGTATTGCATTAGCTTGTATTTTTGGCAATAAATGTCAGACCCGTCACTGGTCCGCCTCCGCAAATTAAAACCCTAATTACGCCCGTCTCGACCTATGCAGGCTGTAGGACATTGCAGGCTAATTATGCAACCGTCAGGTAGATACTATATTAAGCAAGTAAAAGGAAGTTAGTAATCCCAGGAAACTACGATTTTTTGCAAAGAGGAATGTTTTTGCAATGCAGCAAATAATGGATTATTGCCTAGAAACATGCATGTAGGTATTTATATAATTTTATTTTTAAAAATTAAGTTCTAAAATAAAGCAAATTACATTTCAAAACAAGGCAAATTTTACGTTTCAAAAAGAGCAAATTATTATTTTTCAAATACCATTTTCCTATTGCAGAAACGGGTCTGTTCTATTTTAGTCTAAGCTAATGGTACATTATGATTAATGTCAGTGAAGCCAAGAACAATAGAGTGGGTTGAGTGCGACTTCTGATTCCCATAGCGCAGTACGGGGACGTGTTATTGATACATTATGACGAAGAATGAAATTGTAATAAACATAACGTTTCCATGAGGTGTCGCCTCATAGCGAAGAAATGTTTATGTGATGTAATATATCGTGATATGTTAGCTGTATGAGACAGCTTACATGCCTGTAAGGACTACAATAATAATAATAATAATAATAATAATAATAATGTGTTATTATATATAGCGCCATATTCAATTGTATTCTTCTGGGGTGCTTTACATAAAAAGTAAGTAGACTAGATAAAAATGACTAGATGAACCGTTAAAACATACATAGACAATACTAAATAGATACATCGATTTAAAACTATTAATTGAATGACAAAGTCTAAGTCTGTCTGGGAGTTGATTCCATAATGTGGGTACTACAAAATGGAATGACCGGCGACCAAACGTGTTGAGCTTAACCCGCTGTATCAACAATAAGTTTGATCCTGAAGACCTCAGTGTCCTTGTAGCATGTTGAGGATATATGATGGCATGTAAGACTTTATAGGTAACAATGATTATCTTATAATCTATCTTATATCTCACTGAAGTACTTAAGTACATGGCTGATATGTTAATATTGGTCTGTATTTGATACAAGATGCCTGGTGATTATATATATATATATATATATATATATATATATATATATATATATATATATATATATATATATGTGATCTCAAGTAAAACCCGGTAACTGGGATAAAATAAATTTAAAGGCTGGGATATTTTAAAAGGCTGGGATATTTTAAAGGCTGGGATATTTTAAAAGGCTGGGATATTTTAAAGGCTGGGATATTTTAAAGAACACATTCAAAACAATTCTAACCACCAGCTATCATATTTTCAATAAAATATTCTCTTAATTCTTAAATCTCGAAACTTCCACGAGCCATTGCTAATGTGTACCGCGCTCGCCAGGGATTATCGTGTGACGTCATCTTTTACAAATACCACGGAGTGCCCAGAGCTTTGTTTACAAGCGTCCTGATCAGTTGACTGAGAGATAAAATGCCAGATTCTGACGAAAGTTTCGAATTTCTAAGTGATATCAAGCCCTACAACGTTGAACCACTCGCGAAAAAGGTTACAGACAGTATCATTTGTAAAGAATTAGCTTCAGCAAGTGCAGTCATGGATCCAGAGCAGCCAACTGTGCGGCCGACACCCGGCCCCTGTCCACAAAAAAAGTTGGATTGGCGTGTATTTGTTTGTGTTGGTATACGTTTAATTGATAAGTCAATACACTGTCTGAATGCGAATATTTCCCTCTACTTATTACAAATTCTGTTTATCGGTACACCCTCACAATATTTCTGGATTGGGCTTAATAATAGGCGGAACATCTATTACTTTAACAGTTTAATATTGTCTACAATACATATCCGGTTTCTATTCAATTTCTCCATCAAACTGCTGATTCGTTTGAGCTTGGGATCACCTAGTTTGTCGAATATGATTGGAATAGCATCTTCTGTGAGGCTGAAACTTTCAAATCATATCCAACTGATCGTGCCAAAGATGGTGACATAACAAACCTACATCCTTAAAAGTGTTTCCCACAGAGCATGCTGTGGCGAGTTGGCTTCCACTGCACTCTATTCACGTATCGCAGGCAAATGACGCAATCGAATCTTGATTTTTTTGGAAAGAATGCATACTCCATCCACTGACAGATCCATTTCCACAATTATAAGCGGCACAATAGACCATCTTACACGTTTTTTTGTCTAAGAAAAATTTAAATATATCTCTCACTGAAATTGATTTTAATAAATAATACTGGCATTTTCATTAACTTGGGAGAGCTTTTCCTTCGAACTTTAACGTTTGTTTTTGCATAATGCTTTTTAAAATAAAATTATCAAATCTCAGAACCTTTTCAATTGTGATCGTTTACTTGGCTGTCTTTAATTATCGTTTGGCTGTCTTTAATTATCGTTTGGTTGTCACACATTCTGTTTGAGATTGGAGTTTTTAAAAATATGACCATAAATATACATTTAATGATAATACTACTATTTTTGATATTACACCGGAGTAAAAAGGCATATCTTCATAATTTTGAAATGAAATCAGAGTTGTACAGCCTTGGTACAGCCATTGCCACGAAATTAAGAGTGAGCAGACGAAAGCCAACACGCCATTTTAGCCTTTCAAAACAGCAAATAATATTAGAAGTAACATACAGATTTAAGATGACATCAGCATAACTTTAATTTGATATAAATACAAGCCAAATTTAAAACCTTCACCGAACTCAGTTAAGTTTTAATTTAGTTAAGCAGTGTAAATGAATAAATATATTAGCTTCTTAAATTGAGAACTAATTATGTCATTTGACTTGAGATTTTATTGATCTAATGGTCTAGGTTTATAGCTCAGTTTAAAAACAGTTCTAATTGTTTATTCTCCCTAAAATGTGTAATTTATGTTGGGATATTTTACTGACTAAATGTTCTCAGCAAGTTTACGACATATTTATGTGCCAGACCTGGCTTTGATTAATTAGTAGTCCAAGACATCTGACACATCTGTAAGTGGATTCATAATATTATTACCTAGTTTTAGTAAATGTACGTCTGAGATGAGTACATGACGTATTTTGTTTACATTCAACAGCAATTCATTTAATTTAAACTACTTAGCTAACTATTCAGTTTCTGGGTTTAGACTTTTATATAATTATTTGATATTTTTACCAGATACACAAATAATTGCATCACCTGTAAATAGTTCGTTTGATCAAACGAAGGAAATTGATAGATCGATTTTTTTGTGGTTATGGGAAATAGGTACCTTTAAAAATAAAAATGTTGTTGTTTTACAGGGACTTTTATGCACAAAGTAAGCTAAATGGGCTAAGCGACCTCCAACGGTAATGGAGCGAAGTGAAAAATGAAACACCCTTCTGACAAAGCCTGGCAGGTGTTTGAATCCACGTTCTATAGACCTGTGCTCAACCGCGCTACTAGTTAAGCCATGGAGGCGCTCTAATACGTACCTTTAAATATAACCTATTGTTTTTTCACCCTCTAACCATGAAATAAAATTAACAATATTATATATATATATATGTATATATATATATATATATATGTAGTTATATATGTATACATGTGTGTGTGTGTGTCTCTCTCTCTCTCTCTCTCTCTCTCTCTCTCCTCATCTCTCTCTCTCTCTCTCTCTCTTTATATATATATATATATATATATCTAGAAGGAAACATGTAATGATATGACAATTTTGTATCGTAAGGACTGGCTTATCATGTCGAAATCTTTTGAGAGGGCTAGGATTATAGAAAGATACTAATATTAAAATGTGTTTAATATATTTTTAAAGTATTTGTGTTTTAAATACTTTTTAAAGTATTTGTATTTTAATACACTTAAAGTTGAATTTATTTGTAATTTTATTTGTATTTGAACTGATGAAAAGTATTTGTACTTGTATTTAAATATTTTTCAATGCATTTGACCCCATGTCTGGTTTGTGGAAGGACCACTAGAAATATAGGGTTATTGTTGACAAATGTATTAACACGTATGAACATGTCACATCAGTATTCCCCGCTGCCTACTACCATGTTAAGACCAGCCAATGTTTAAAAGTATTCTTGACACAAGAAGCACTTGTTACTATCTTGTATAGACTCTTGTATTAATATATATGAACACGTCACATCAGTATTCCCCGCTGCCTACTACCATGTTAAGACCATCCAATGTTTAAAAGTATTCTTGACACAAGAAGCACTTGTTACTATCTTGTATAGACTCTTGTATTAATATATATGAACATGTCACATCAGTATTCCCCGCTGCCTACTACCATGTTAAGACCATCCAATGTTTAAAAGTATTCTTGATACAAGAAGCACTTGTTACTATCTTGTATAGACTCTGTTATATGGCATATCTGATTATAACACCGATCACCTTCAGCGAGAATAGTGAAGCTTGCATAGTAACAAATACTAAAACATTTATTCATATCACCTCAATTCTTAAAACAATACGTTGGTTACCTGTTAGACAACCTATCATTTCTAAGAATTTGCTAACAACTGACATGGCACCTGAATAACTGTGTGAAATTAGAAAGTCATTCCGAAAACTCATGTCATCCGGTCTCGGTTCAAGTTATATGGTGATTGTGCATTAATTGTTGTAGCCGATACTTTGTGCAATATATTGGCGGCAGATATTAGAAATACGTCGTCTCTTGACATTTTAATGTGTTCTGAAACACATCTGTTCAAGGTTACTTTCAATAATGATTATTAAAAATTAGAAGTATATTAATTCTCTTAATGGCACTTTATTAAATATATTATTATTATTATTATTATTATTATTATTATTATTATTATTATTATTATTATTATTATTATTATTATTATTATTATTATAATCCATATCGATTCTTGTTATTAATGAGTCAGCCATTATAAAACAATAGAGACATTTATAAACTGGTTTTTATTTAATTTAGTTTGAAGGTTTTAGGTTTTAGTGGGAGAGCAGCTGTTTCTGTTATCTTGTTTATACCTTATATTATATGGTGCGTATTAATTAACCTTTACCCTCTTTCAACAGTACCCTATTCATATTGTCACATCCACAATTAATCTTTTTGACACTATATTTATTATTTCGTCTCTGTTTCTATGAACGAAAGTTCAAGTGTTCACATGTCGTTCTTATCATATTAATTGGGAATGTGTTTCTTTTGGATCAACATTGGGGCGATTTCTTACCAATTTTGAACGAGATAGACATCTGTGTTTATAGATAATCTTTGTAGCATCTGAGGAACTATATATGGTTATTTTATGGGGGAAGATTTGTTAGTGATATCATTTATTGTGTTCATTAATGTGTTATTATTATGTTAAGTATTACACGAGTTTAAATTAAATGTGTGTTAATGCACTAGACGTTTGTTGATAAGTTATATTACTTAATTAGATGTTAAGAAAGTTAAAGGCTCCTGATTCAAAACTTCACAATTTGGAGAAACCATTTTTTTCACTAATTATGTGTATTACTTGATTAATTCAGGTACTATGCATATTACATACGTTAAAAGTCAGCTAATATATATATTACCTAAAATCGAAATCAGGTAATATACATATTACATAAAAAGTCAGGTAATATACATATTACCTAAAAAGGTCAGATAATAGAAATTACCTAAGAGTAAAATATAAATTATCTAAAAAATCAAATGACATACATATTGACTAAAAAAAGAAAGATGCTATACACATCACCTGAACATTTTTCCACAATTCAATACAAATTAATTGAAACTTTGAGAATGTTGTGTTGTCGTTTAAATCGGCAAAACAACTTACACTTATCCAACCTGTATCACCTGTATCACCTGTATCACCTGTATCACCTGTATCACATGTATCACCTGTATCACCTGTATCACATGTATCCCTCTACTTCTATATATAATGATTCAGTTACTTATTTATATATCATAGTATTGAAAGATCTTAACAATAAACATAACTTAATAACCAACGTCATTTTTAAATCAACAGACAATCATCTAATGTTACGAGCAAATATTATTTTCATGCCAAACATATCTTTGAAGGTTTATTGAAAACGCAGATCATGCATTTTTCATAATAGTTTTCAACGAGAAGGACTTTTAGAAAGCATCGGGTATTCTCTTTCAAACTTTGTTTAAAATATATTACTCTCTAAAAGTTGGCTGCGTGGTATTAAGGGGAAAAAAACTGATAAATAATTGCAGTAAGTGTCGGAAAAATAACTCTCTTCCGAGTACCAGCTGTTAGGGTTCCATATCATGCATTATTATTAAATTTACCCCCAAAAAGCGTTTGACACGATGGTGAAATTCTGGTTCATCTCTTTGGTGGTGATGATGATGATGATGATGATTCATGTTTTACGGCAACTTTTGTGCACACGACAGGCTAAATAGGCCGAGCGACCTCCAAAGGTAATGAAGCGAAGTCAAAGATGAAGCACCCTTCAGATATGCCCGTGCCGATATTCGAACTCTTTGGATAAGAGCCAATGGCCACCGATTTGTAATTGAAAGAAAATATCGACGTTCATTAGTTACGCATTTATAAGTGGACGCCGAGGAGACCTCTCGTCTTAATTACCGTTGTCCAGCTCCTAATGAGTATCAATTGAACAAATACACAACACAGGTTCTGATTGGCTAGGACCGAATTAATAGAATCAAACGAGAATCCTTCTGGATTGATATAGTAGGATACTTAGAACCAACATCCATGAACACGTAACATTTAGAAGATATCCTAGAATTAGTCGAAAAGAGTGAAATTGTAACTATGGTGATGCTGTGGCCTAAATCAAGAATATTATTTAGAACACTATCAACATATTATCATCACCATTTACAATAACAATAAAGCCTATCGGGTTATTTAGTGTCAAGTAGGTTGAAATAAATACTTTAAAATAAATAGCAACTATCCTGAAACTCTAAATAAATTTGTAATAAACACAACGTCAGTAAAGTGTCAATCTTACAAAATACTAAACACACCGTTACTACGCTGCTAAAACAATGTAATGGGTTAATATTAATGACCACATTGGAAGCCGCAACTAGGTCATCTAAAATATACTTTCGGTTTAAATTTTATTCGCAATATAATTTTAAAGTTTAAACTGGGTATTTTCACATTGTAAAGCTATATTAATTTCCATTTAATAGTCATTGAAATGTCAGTAACACGTTTTCTAACGCAGGATGAAGTAGTTTTACAAGCAGATACAATATATTAAATATCACACCTCCTTTGTATAAGAGATCTAAAGGGTTAAGTTTGTTATTTAGTCGGGGAAATTGTGGAAATATTGAGCAATATAACCCGTCGTTTATATTGTATGTATGTATGTGTGCGTGCGTGCGTATCGTGGGTACGTGCGTGTGTGTTTGTGTGTTTGTGTATGTATGTATGTATGTGTGTGTGTGTGTGTGTGTGGTGTTATATAAGTGTGCATGCACTATGCGTCATTCAAGTTTTTTTTGTATTGCAGATAAGCGGTTACATTTATGAATATGGCGATCAAATAAAAATTAACTGTTTTGTCTTTTGACAAATCAAACATTTGATCAGTTCCCAACACAATGGGTTTTTGCAAGATAGAAAATATTTAGCATCGTTTCCTAGAAGCCAACAAATTGTTTTAGAAACTTGTAATCTTCCACTAACAACGCACGGTTATGTTTGGAGTGAGTCCCTGCAGTAAATTCAGATTTTAATCATTCCTAATTTACATATTAACACAACTACTGTACCCATTAAGTCTATTTCTACAAAGTATCCCACGATGTTGCGTAAATTACAATTATTTTCAATTAGCAATGTTTCGTCGCTCAATATTATACGATGTATATCTATTTTCAAATCGGGAGATTATTTCTTACACGTCTGAATATTTACTCGCCAGGCTGTGAATATTTTAATGTATGAAACGTTGTTTGAAAAGTTTTCATTTGCCGATTTATCTACATAATCCTTTATCGCTTTGGGGCATTTACGAGCCTGGCATCTCTGGCTCTGTCTCTCTTTATCGGCATAAAATTAAAAGCCTTCAATCTAAAATATCCCCAGACTGAGTCACAGTTGCAGAATCTTGTTCAGTTTCTGGTATTGAGGGTAGAACTTTCTTTCCGTGTTTTCAACTTATCATATTTTTATGTGTAATTATTCAATGACACAGAAGAACAGTTTAAGCTCATTTACACATATTCTGTTAAATATCACAAAAAATATATTATGTAATTTTATTCAAATTAACATTCAATAATATTATTCCCTATCAGATTGTGTGACGTCATCTTTGCCAAACATCACACGCATCTTGACCAGTTGACAGATAAAATGTCAGATTCCGACATTTTCAAGGATATCAAGCCCTACAACTTTGAACCACTCGCGAAAAAGGGTCACAGACAGTATTAATTGTGAGGAATTAGCCATAGCAAGTGCAAACATGGATCTAAAGCAGCCAGCTGGGCGGCCGACACCTGGCCCCGGTCCACAACAACAGTTGGATTAGCGTGTATTTGTTTGTGTTGGTATAAGCTTAATTGATAGGTCAACACCCTGTGCCTGAATGCGAATATTTCCATCTTCCTACCACATAACGCCATTTAAAATAAAGTGATATTAGTCGGTACATGGGAGCCCGGTGGATGTATGGACTCTCCCATATGTGGCCTTTACAGGAATGTGCAGTCCCCCGTGGAACACCCACCAGATAATTTTAACAGTTTAGTAGTGTCTACAATACACAGTCATAGGAAGCTCTGAGTAGGTCTAAGTAAATTTTAAACTTTTTGCGAATAAGTGAAATTTTACTTATTCACGAATGCATGAACTGGTGAATGTCCAATATTTCGCTTCCAAGATTACCCTATTATCGCTCATACATAGCCGTTTTCTATTCAGTTTTTCCATGCTGATTTGTTTGGGCTTAGCATTACCCAAAGTTTGTCGAATGTGGTTAGAATGGCATCTTCTGTGAGCCTGACACTTTTCATGTCATATCCAACTGATCGTACCATAGACGGCAAAATAACGAAGATACGTTCCTAAAAGCGTTGGCCTCCACTCTACCCTGTTCATGTTTTGGGGGAATTACTGGATACTCCATCCACTGGTAGATAATTTTCACAATTATATGCGGCACAATACACCAATTTATACATTTAACCAATACAATATATAGAACGCGTAACACAGGCCGACAACCTCTTAAACAACTCTTAACTCCGGCACAACACAACCTAACCGACACAGAAAAGCAGTCATTGTAATACGCAAAGTCACAGCCACGCCACACATAATAATACCCTTATTTAAAAAAGACCCATACATCTGGCAAAAAACAAACACACAGTAAATATTTTGTAAAGGTTCGGCACCGGTACATCCGGGACCGGAACTTTACAAAGTCATTTTCAGATACAGAAACTCTACGGAGAAGGACTCCACCACAGAGGCTGTGCCAAACAAGCGACAGGGTGGGAATACTCCCCGAACTACAAGCAAAGTTAAACAAGGCGGCCAGTGAGCTCCGGTGGCCTAGCGGTTAAGCACCCGGCACTTAGTGCCAAAGGTCACAGGTCAAAACTTTTCCAGAGATTAAGGATCGTTTTTGTCGCACATGAGCTTACACGCAGAAGACAATTTTATACCACAACATTTGGTCCGTCTCTGAATTGCTTCAACATTTAATAATAATAATAATAATAATAATAATAATAATAATAATAATAATAATAATAATAATAATAATGTATATTCAATAAAGCGCCCCTACTAGCAGGAACCATTCAAAGGCGGCGCTGTACAATCATATGTAATATAATAACACCCCAAATGAAATTTCTGTTAAAAACAAACTATAAGAGATTTAGAAGATAATTATAATTTATCTGTGAAAGCAACCTTGAGGTATGTTTTAAATAATAATAATAATACACAAAATTTATATAGCGCCCTCTATAACGTGTAAGAAGGTTACTCTAACGAGCTTGACAATAAATAATTCTATGGATGTAACAGATTTACATCTTTAAAAATATCTTATTCTTTCCAGCCAAATACATAATATATTCAGCTAGGAAAAGGTGAAACACAAATATTACTGTTTACCTTCTTTTTGAAGGTATCAAGGGTCTTGCACTTTCTGATGGTTACTGGGAGATTATTCCATAAGGTTGCAGCAGCCTTTCTGAAACATCTATTACCGTATGTCACTCCACGTGTTGTTGGTACGGCTAAGAATGCTCCAGACTCAGACCGTAGAGACCTTGTCGTCTGATACGGTACGACAAGTTCCTCTATAAGTACTGAGGGGCAGTCCCTTGAAGTGCCTTAAAAGTGTACATCAAAATCTTGTACTGCGACCTATATATATATATATATATATATAACCGGAAGCCAATGCAGGGAGTTCAAGACTAGTGTTATATGTTCTCTTTTATGAGTGCGAGTGACTAACCTGGCAGAATAATTCTGTACTTTCTGTAGCTGTGTCATCAGTGTGCTTGGGAGACCATACAGGAGAGCGTTGCCGTAATCTAGCCGAGATGTTATCAGGGCGTGTGCCAGTGTTTTGCAAGCATCCAATGTGATGTACCGCCTGATATGACCAATATTTCGATATTGCATTTACTTGCCTCTCCATGGTCAGAGATGTATCAAGGTATACTCCTAAGTTATCCACTGACAATGCTACAGAAACAATATTCTTACCTACCTGAGCCGTAATTCCTGATTTATCCCAACCTGATTTTTTGGCTTAAAAATAATGAGCTCTGTCTTTACTCGTTTAACTTAGGCATGCTTGCACTTATCCAAGTACTGATATCAGCTAAGCAAGCTTCCAATTTCATTGCAATGTCGGACCAAGTTGTTTTGGGCATGATCACCATATATACCTGGGTATCAACTGCATAACAGTGGTAGAGCAAATTATGTTGCTACATATCACCCCAATTGGTTTTGAATACAAACAGTACTTACGTAGGTCCAAGTACCGATCCTTGTGGCACCCCAAAATTCAGGCACTTATTTTCTGATGTCGTCATTCCCATGGCAACACACTGAGATCTGTCACTCAGATAAGATTTTATCCACTAGAGGGCACTTCCGGTTACTCCAAACGAATGCTTAAGGCGTTTGAAGGATCTTATGATCTATGACATCGAAAGCAGCGGTTAAGTTAAGCAAAACTAATTCTGCCATACAATTCCTAGCTAAAAGTTCAGCAATGTCATGATGGACCTTCAGGAGCGCGGTCTCTGTAGAGTGACCGGTACGGTAAGCTGACTGAAGATTATCATGCAGTCTGTGACTACTCAAATGGGTCTCCAACCGTTTAGCAACAAACTTTTTTCAGTTTTTTTTCCAATTTTTCAATTCTTCTTTATCCAGATTTGGCTTCTTCAGCAGTGGTATAATATTATCCTTTTTGAAAGAAAGCGGAACCTTGAACTCCACCAGTGATTTGTTTATAATAGCCGTAATCAAAGGTAGTAGGTATTCCAGCACTTCTATCAACAGGTATGTAGTTAATGGGTCCAGTTCACAAGATCTAGTTGATAACAGCTCCGCCTGGTCCAAGCTGCCTACTGCTTACGGAGAAATATCAGACTTAGCAAAATGTCCCCGGATACTAGACTGCGAGGTATTGTGCAGAATATGCCAAACGATTTCAAACAAACGCATTTGTTCTGTCAGAATGGCCAAGTAGTTAAGAGTTTAGAGGTTACCTTGAGTCGTGTAACATTTAGAAGTTGATGAAGGTTCTATAACGGGATAATAGGGATGACCTGGTGATCATTAACTGTTGTTCACCATCTTTAGAAGAATGGTCAATTATATATATATATATATATATATATATATATATATTTCAACAGCGAACTAACTCGATGCTTATTTGAACCAATCAGCATCAGCATGTTGACGGACAATATCTTGTCTATTGTGTCCGCTGCTCTAGTCATTGATCTGTTCCACCCACGTGGTCTCGTTTAAAAACTCAGTTCAACTAATGTTAATTGTCTCTTCGTTTACTGACGAGGCGATTCGCTGTGAAAATTGACTTAGATCCCATTGGCCGATGTTTAACCCATTATGTAGTTTACTGTCACTGAACTCTCTATCCCTGTCCATGGCCGTCAGTGTCTGTACTCGGTTAGCGTATATTGGTTCACATAGCGGAGAGTCTGTAAAAGGCCAGTCTATAAAAGACGTACATTTTCACCTTGAGAAGACAACAACTTGGTGATGGCAACTCTTTCCGCTGTCTATACAGAGTGATGTACCACAAGATTCAGGTCTTGGTCCTCTGGTTTTCACAATGTATATCCGTCCTCTTCTGATATGGGTTTAAATATCACTTGTATGCTGATTACACACAGCTGTATAAATCACTGGATCCTGACAATGAGTTAAATTCATATTGCTGATATTCGGCCATGGATGACTCAAAATCTAAAACTAAATGATAATAAAACAAATATTATATATTTGGCATCACCACATTGTGTTAAATCCCTAATGACACCAGCATTACAGATGGGTGCATCTTTGATTACCTCTAATGGGTCAGTAAAAAATCACCACAATTCTTCAAAAACTACATTGGCTACCTGTTAGACAGCGTATCCATTTCAAGATTTTGTTAATAACTTATAAATCTATTAATGATATGGCGCTAGAATATGTGTGTGAACTGGTTTCCATTAGAAAGTCATCCTGAAAACTCAATTCATCCAGTCATGTACTATTGCAGGTGCCAATGTTTCGGCTCAAGTCATATGGTAATTGTGTGCTTAGTATTGCAGCCCCCAACTTTGTGGAATAAGTTGCCGGCAGATATTAGAAATGCGTCGTCTCTTGAAAATTTTAAATCTCTTCTAAAAATACACCTAGTCAAGGTCGCTTTCACAAATAAATAATTATAATATTTTAAATCATTAGAGGTTTTTACAGGTATTATTGTATTACATATTATTTGTATAGCGCCTTTCAATGGATCCTGCTAGTAAGGGCGCTTTATTAAATATACATTATTATTATTATTATTATCATAAGTAGGATGTATTTAGCTATTCTAATCCAGATTGAAGCCGAAGTCAGCAGCTGTGATATCAAAATGTTCTGGTGTATACATTACACAGGAAATTACTGCTGAATTTAAATTGTGATGTCAAAGTAGTTATCTTGTATATTTATTAACTTATCATTGACCCACACGCACGTGCTATTCCCAGCGAGATGTGGTATTAAAAGTAATTTTTGTACACACATGCACGTACACACACATATACAAACATACACACACCTCGCACACACACACACACACACACACACACACACACACACACACACACACACACACACACACACACACACACACACACACTAGACAGGGGGATAGAGAGAGGGGGGGGGAAGGGGGGAGAGAGAAGAGGGATAATATATATATATATATATATATAGTATATATATATATATATATATATATATATATATATATATATATATTCACGTACATACAACAGCCCGCGCAAAATCTTCCCATCAGAGACACTTGGTGGTGTCAGTTCGTCGATCTTTCTACCTACACAATACCTGATAATATAAATTTATGACCCACAGCACGTACCACAATTTTACAAACATACACACACGCTCGCACACACATACACACACACACCCACACACACACACACACACACACACACACACACACACACACACACACACACACACACACACACACACACACTAGACAGATTAAGAGAGGGTAGGGTGGGGATGAATTATATAGTTTATATATATATATATATATATATATATATATATATATATATATATATATATATATATATATATATTTTCACAACACAAGACACCCAGTCGCCAAAATCTCTTCCCATCAGAGACACTTGGTGGTGTCAGTTCGTCGATCTTTCTACCTACACAATACCTGATAATATAAATTGGTGAGATTAGTCCGAGTATTTAGACTTCATCCACAAAGTGTATCACGATGAGTCGTCACAATATGGAGGTCTTGTGACTAGATAGTCGATGAGAGACGCCTGGAATACCGTTAATCCGTTAATAATCGGGAAAATGGTATCATCTATCAAGGATTAGTAATCTCATATGTACCTATCAGTCTTTATCCTTATACAATATTATAGAAGGCTTATTTCTTATAGGGTGTTAGATTGTCGAAGCATTCTGACATACCCACAGAGAGATGACAATATTTATATTGTATCTGATCACCAATAACAACGTGGAGAGAACACCGAGGCCTTTAAACTATTATTTACTCACAACAGATACCTGTTTAAAGCTGAGCGATCCGAGCAAATTGAAGGATGAAAGAAATTGATCAAAACTAAAACAGTAACAATGGATATCTAACCTGAGAGCCGAGAATAAGTGTCAAACGATAGACACGAGGCTGAACACCTAACAATGCCGACTGAACTAGCTTTGATCCTTATATATTACAAGTGTCTGAACCCAAATAATATATAACTGGTATTTCTAGACACATGTATCTAGACACATATAGTTCGTGGAAAAGGAAATCCAGAAATATACAACTTTGCTACAACATTATGACATACACTGGATCTAATATATATATATATATATATATATATATATATGAATATATATATATTTTGATGCTATGAATTATGAGCATATTAGGTGTATGGGTGTGCAATGTGTGCAACGATATGTGTGTACGTATTTTGATAAAATGTTTTTGCACTTAAAGTTGTCTCTTTTGTTAACAAATAGGCGTAAATTTGTCGAGAATCGACATAATTATACAAAAATGTATAGCTAAATGATTTTAGGTCAAAACACACAGATATAAAATATTATTGGTTCATTAATAGAAAACGTGTATCGGAGAATGCAAGTAATGTACGCTATATATATATATATATATATATATATATATATATATATATATATATATACCAATATTATCATTCGTTGTTCGAACAGTGAATGCATTTAGATACTTTAATAATTATAGCCTTATAGCCTACATATAACATATATTACGGTTAATTACGTTATGTCCTGTAATAAAAACCCTTTGTAAATATTATTTTAAGTTTAACAATAACACCCAATTTAAATATTCCTATCAATGATATGCTACAGAATATTCTAACCTTTCTTATATTGTACTTTCCTGAGAAATATTTCGAAAACAGTCATAGTTTACTGAAAGACTGTCCACATTATATATAAAATAGACCGACAGTTAATCAAATAAATATAAAACTGCCGCATGTTGAATGTAATAAATATGCTATTGATTTATAGTAATTACGCTTAAACAATGATCATTTAATATTAATGCAGGTAAAGGGATATGATTATAATCATCCTGGCGCCCATTTCCATCTGCGTGTTAACGTGCCAAAGTGTTACCAAAAGCCGTCATTTTAAACATCAAATGACACATGCCATTTTATTCCATTCGACTTCTCACAGAAGACATCGACAAAGCGTTAGGTCTCCCGTCTATCAGAATCAGTAATCATTCCATTTTTAGAACGGTGGCAATTTAGATTGTATTTATATTTATCATCGTTTTCTGCCCGACGGGTATTCGTCACAATCATATTAACTAGAAAAGTGTTAAACCTCTGTATGAGAACACAAAGCTGTCAACATTGATCAACGATCAAGTACAGGTGAGATGGGGAATTAAGCAACGCTGATGTAGGTAAGGGTAAACATTCTATAAACAAGCCAACTATACATGCCAAGACAGAGAAGAAACACATCAGTTATTATTTTACGTCACTGACATATTTCAACCATCTCAGATACTTCGTAACGAGCACCTGTTAATTGTCATCATCAAGGCGATACTTGATGTATTCACCTTTAAATAAGTAGAATTCGACAGAACGTTTGTGCTTGTCTTTGAGCCGTATTAATTCTCAGCATACAAACAACAGAAGTTACTTATTATCCGCGGAATTGGATAAATCCTCTCACAGATAACGGAGTAGATAATAGATAGTGGAGCCATTTAGTTTGGGAGATATATTGCGCAGGAAGATAACGCTGTCATCAATTTCACAGACCGCCACCAAACTAACGTCTACGAAGAGAAACCGTATCGTGGCAAAGTGGAGATGAATATCAGACGGAGGCCGGGTAGACCGGCGTTTTGGTGATTCAGCGAGTTAGGGGGCAGTCTTTGGAAAATATCGTGTCAAAATGTTGATACCGACATACATCAGCCGAAATTAAAGGGCTTCGTGTCAGACCCACAGTCTAAGGGAATGGGGTCAGGTTAAAGCTGTCATTTATTTGTAATTACTTCGAAGATGGAAGTAATGTTCGTTTCTTAGTCCCCTCTTTCGACTAAAGTAAATCCTGTGTGACAGTTATCAGTCAGTTCGAGGACTCTTTGTCAACCCGGCGTTAGCCAAAAAGGCGACGCAGATTACGAAAAGTCAGGATACTTGTTTAGTCTGCAGTACAAAATGTAAACAGAGTGTCCTGTCTAAAATGTAAACAGTTAGTCTTGGCTAAAATGTAAACAGGTAGTCCTATATAAAATGTATTCAGGTTGTCCTATCTAAAATAAAATAGGGTAGTCCTGTCTAAATTTTATTTCAGATCTGCGATGCAGTGATGTCTTTAGCATGTTATATATGATACACGTAAGCCGAGTTCACTGGGACCAGCTCTAAACGAATGGACCCCGAAACCATCTTTAAATAAACGAAACACGGAACCAGCCACTGACCTAAAAGAAAACCAGCATTAAGCTTATGAACACACCCCGAAACCAACATTAAATAAACACACCCACCTGGTATTGCTCACTATCACAAGTCAGTTGACACAGTTTCAGATCGGACTCAAGTGTTCAACTATCCCACATAGTTTCAAATTTCACTGGGACATCCAGGAATCCTACTACACTATCGCAGTTTATAACCAGAAATACTGATCGTGTTTCTTCGTGTCTTGGATCCACCCAGCCTGTGCAATGGAACAAAACTGGTTTATAAGAAGTTTATCTCCCCTATTATTGAGGCTACAGTACTTTCTAGATGTGGCAAGGTAGAAGATGTATTCATTCCGAGAATCAACACCATTCCCACTGATATATATATATATATATATATATATATATATATATATATATATATATATATATATTTTGAGTTATAAGATACTCGAATTTCCGATACGCCTAAAACCTTAGTAGTCTTTTATGTGAATGCTACAGGTAAAAATACCCCTAAGAACGTTGTTTTTCATGAAGCCCATTGCTGGAAATTGTTTATCTGTGATTTGCAAGAAGTAGACAATTTACATCGAAACGTGTATTTCCCTCTAAACAAGAATATAAATGCTATATTTGAAAGAATATTTTTAATGGACAATTGCCGTGATTTTTATTGGTGTTTTCCTTTAAGAAAAGTCACACTATTGAGTAAATGTCTAACAATGGTTGAAAATATCGTGAAAAACTTTGAGGTTTTTTCTACGATCCACGAAGTGTCTAGTTTGTTTACCCTCGACATTGGTATCACATTGGACATATGTCTGGGTGGCCACACTACGGTAACGATCTCAGAAACGTCGCTAGCTTAAGTAGATTCGAACTCAGACTTAGAGTTTTGTAGCTCATTGTTCTAATCAGTGCCCTATCTGACAAATGTTTTATTATTTAATGAGCATGTCATATTAGGATACCGAGAAGTATTGTTGACGCAAAGAATACTTGGTACTGTGATCCGTGCCTTTGTTACATCTCGTGTAGATTGCTGTAACCGCCTGTTATATGGCATATCTGATTATAGCATCTATTGCCTTCAGCGAATTCAGAATAGCTCAGTTGCTTGTGACAATACTCGATAATTTGATAATATCAATCCAATTTTTCAGAAACTACATTGGCTACCTGTTATCCAATAAAATAGTTTAGTAATGAATTATAAAGCTAACAATGGCATTACACCTGAGTGCCATTGTTACGGAAAAATATCGGACACGTCGGACTTGATCGATGTGTCACGTTGACAGTCCGACGATTGTCATTATAATGTCGGTCTAAATGTCTGAGGATCTTTCCGTATTTTACCAAACTGAACGTACACTGGAATTAACGATACTTTTAAAATGAGATAACAACATGTCTGAAGCATCACAGAATCACTCTCAGGACCGTAGAAATTATAATAAACATATTATTTGGGATAATACTCTAGAGTACATTTGAATGGCTACCTTTAGCAAGGAATCTTTGATTAAAGTTACATTGTTATTATTATTATTATTTTAGTGAGAGCGCATGCTCGTACGTACACACACACACACACACACACACACACACACACGCGCGCGCGCGATCGCCTGCACGCACGCACGTGTACAGACACGTGCAGAATAATTTATTATACCCTCAATTAAAAGAGTAGCTACATTACTATTTAGGGTTCGCGGCACAGTCTCTCTACGATTTAAAAAAAATCTTATTTGAAAAGGTTTAGTAATTAAATGACATATTAGTGTCATAACAAACAAATAAAGAATGCCTTAAAACATGTGGACGGTTCAAATATTGACCTATATAAATATAGATATATTTCAGCTACTCCATGACGCAACGAGCATTGTTATAAAACATCTTTTGGCACTACTTGGGTATGTCAGCACATTTATAATATTCCTTTCAATACATAATAACTGGTGAAGCCGACACAAGCTATATGACAATACATAACAATACGTATATTTACACCAGTCTTGGTTCGGTTGTGTTAATTACTATATTGCGATAATCAGACGTCTGTACTGATATTTAGCCGTCTTAATTTGTATATAATTCTTGTGTGGGCGAATAATATCCTTTCTTCGGGTGTTCGTATTTGGGGAGAATACGATATAAATAGTCTACCGTATTAGACTGTTCTATTGTCAGTAAATACAGTATAGGAGTTTCTCCAACATAAGTTACCGGTCAACCTCCTCATCGACCATCAACCATGGATTAATTTGCTAATTGCGTGTAACAACTCTACTGTATGTCGAGGGATAAATCACGGTAGATATGTTTGGGATAAAATGATTATGGTTAATAAGTAATAAATAATAATAATAATAATAATAATAATAATAATACAATTAAATTTTAATTGTATTATTATTAGTTTTATTGTCAACAAATCTCTAATCAGTATGACGTAATCATCCGTCGTTTTTATGTAAAAGGGCCGCGTGTGGTCTCGAAAGGTGGATAATAACCGCGTGACAAAGTAGCATTTTCGATATATCAGTTAAACTGTATAGTTTCCTTGGTGAAGTGCCAGCCAAACGTACACGGTATAGGCGTAATACAAGGAAAGCTCTTTAAAGCCAATTTTCATGTATCACTGAGCCATCGAGGAAAAGGGGGAAAAAACCCAAGTTGAGGTTTTGTCTGTCAGTGGAGGGGGGGGGAGGGGAGGGGGGTGAAGTTTGTTTTCAATAAAGCTAGCCACGACGAATGGTTTATTGAAGGCATTAGCCATAAGCGGGAGGGAGACAACATTAAGCTGTGTGTATATATGATGAATGTCTGGAACTATAGCTAACAGTTATAGGCAAATGTTGATTAGGTTAGTATGGAATATGGCGGTGTCAAATACTGGGTCATGTTATTGTCGGCACTTGGAAGGATAAGAGGGAAATGAGAACAGACAGACGGAAGGACAGATAGAGAGGGGGGGGGATGAGGGAGTGAGAAGGAAAAAAAGACTGACAGACAGACAGAGACACAGTCAGACATACATACGGAGAGACAGTGTGACAGAAATATAGACAGACAGACAAATGGAGAGGCAGTGAGACAGACAGACAGACAGACAGAGAGAGAGAGAGAGAGAGAGAGACGTAAAAACAGTGATACGTAAATTACAGAAAAGATAGACAGACAGACAGACAGACACTCAGTCATAGAGGTATTTATTTCATATTCCATATATGGCTGATTAAAAATCGAGGTGCGTATTATTTACAGTGTGTTTATTATTTATTTAAATATATTTATTGCTGGGTGAATATTTACACCGATGTATTCTCACATGCTACCCGTGTAAAAAAACACTAAAATCTCGTGTTAATAAAAGAATTGATAACAATATACATATATCGATCTGAAGATATAAACTATACCCTTTAACAAGTGAACCTTTACGACAATCCATATGCATATATACATATATACAATATAATTAAAATCTTAGTGCCAGTACAGAATTACAACATTACAAATAGTTTATTATGACATTATGACAAAAAAAAATACATACAATTAGTTAGTATTAATGTAAAATTACGACTGGCTAAACACACACACACACACGCAGACACACACACACACACACACACACACACACACACACACACACACACACACACACACACACACACGCACTCAGGGCTTTATGTGACGAACATTATAAATCAGTACAAAGTTATAGGTGATTTTATATTGCCCTCAACTAACATTGATAATATCATAAATATGTATATTAATAATCCGTCACTCTAAATATAAAACATAAAATATGTTAAACGATTTGTTGATTGTTTTCTCTAAACTCGGCGTTAGTTTCTTCACCGATACACGATCGCGGTGTGGGGGGGGGGGGTCGGAGAAAAGACAACATAAAAGTGCTATACAGATAGCTAATACTGATAGTGTATCCTATAACATCAAATTGGGCACAGGTAAGAAAATCAAAGATTTTATTGCGTTCATCAGTTTGTTGTGTTTGTTATACATCGTGCTAATATTGTCATTTACTCGAAATCTCAGCGTCCACAGAAGAATGCTTCAAACTTATTCGGCGCCTTATAGTGCCAAAATAGGGCACTATATAAGTGTTTTGGGATGATGATTTTGTGGTTGATGATGATGATGATGTTGATTAATACTAACACGATGTTTTACAACTTCTTGAAACAGTAAAGCAAACACTGAAAACGTAAATAGGAAAGTGAATTAATGAAATAGGAATACTAACTACTGTAGACCTATACCAATTTGTACTGATTTATTATTTTCAGGTCAATGATGTAATGTCGGTGAAAACTATTTGGTGACATGTGTCTGTTCCACAGACGGCTGTTCTCTTGAGGAGTGAATACCTCAAACGCCCAAGTAATATTTATCGTTGCGGATATATACATCGTGATTGGGAAATTCTACATAATGAGCCACGTTATGACGGACACGCGACACATTAACCATAACATTGCTCATGTAATCGCCTTAATGTTGTTAGAAATGTGATCCTATGTATATCACCACCACATAAATCATATCACGGAACCAATTGTAATTATATCAGTTTATTTTTGTTCATCACCAAATTGAACCACACGACTACAATTACATCTTTGAGATATACGATGAAAATATCCTTCTTTTTATAATTACAATTGTGGAACAATTTCTTACAAGGATACGATGGGATGTAGTAAACCGGACAGGCGACCGATAGGGACGGATTCCGGGAGCGGAAACGATGTTTTCAGGTATTTATATTTTTAGGTGTTCGATAGTCAGTATCCAGTAATAATAATTCGAGTGATCTTCATCGAGATTAATGATCACTATTTAGACAAAAGACAGTTTAAGTGCAATGACACTAAGTGCCACAGAGACACCGATCTGGTGTTATCTATTGTTTCTCTTAAAGACATACTGTCACCGATTCTGATCAATCATTGAACATTCTATATTCGTCTTATCTGTTTATCATCGATAAGGTTTTACCTTTAAACGGGACATTCACGTAATTGGGTTTATGGTTATAAATAAAAATTCCCAAATAAGGAGATGACGAAGGTTACGGGATATGTCAGATTTATGATTACCGATGACATGATTACCGAGATGACGAAGGTTACGGGATATGTCAGATTTATGATTGCCGAAGAAGAAATACTGAACAATAGTTTTGTTGATTTAGTGATATTGTTGTTTGTTATCATTTAATGAGTCGTAACTAATTGTCTAGTTACCTTATTGATTACTTTAGGTATTGATGGCAGGTACATACGCGTACACTCTCACACGGATAGCACACGCGCACACGGACGGACGGACGGACGAACGCACACACGCACGCACACACACACGCACGCACGCACACACACACTAGTGAAATTAGTTAACATTTATATATTAATATGACCAGGAGATATATATGTAGGTGGTTAAATTTTAATATAACAAAACTTATTATCACCGAAATGTCAATTATTTCACATGACTTGCTACCTGTAATCAGGGAGACGTATATGGTTAGTAATTTGCTGTTGACTACGGGAATTAATTCTAAATAAATTTAGAATTAGCAACAGATGGCATATTTGGCTGACAAAGCCTCGCCAATTACTCGGCTAGATGTAAAACTCCTACAATTTGTGCCGCAGCCGTGAAACTCTAACCTCTCGTACACTAGAACTATATCCCGAGGAGTTCTAGACACTCTAGGCTATAGAAGCTTAACAAGCTAAACTGGTTGATAAATATTAAATACTTTTATCAATTTAGATATAGGTAATAATATGTAAAACAAATGGCATATGAAAATAATTAAATCAATTGTGAAATTAATTATTTGTTTATATATATTTAAATTCTAGATTAATAAATATGTTAATTTATTATTTACTGTATTCAGAAGCTTTTTAAATTTCAAATTAATATTATTAGAAAGGTGTTTTTGATTCCTTTTCAATACTATAGGTATTAATTTGGTGCATATCCATGTACATAATAATAAAATGTACAGCCCAGGAACGAAATATTGAATGTTACTATACTTCTAAACACGCACACAACCCCCCCCCCAAATCTTCCCACAAAACAGAACAAATTATACTTGTTATTTCAGTGAGTACTATCTGCTGATATTTATAGGTGTCTCTGCAATAGAGTCAGACCCGGTATGACCCGCCATCTAGCGGATAACCGCCTCTTTTCTAAAGACATCTATTTCGAAATGAATTTATAAAAAACAAGTGATCATTATTACGTCTGGTGCTTTGATGGTCCTAAATTTAGGCCAAGCTTTGATAACAGTCTAAACGTGGTCGCCATATTTAATATTATTGTTTTTAAACATGATCTGCTTTAAAAAAAATCAGGTAGTTTCCGAAAACTGTTTTGGATATCCGATTTTTGGCATATGGACCCGATAGTAAAAATAACAAAGACCTTTATCTAACCCAAAACAGAAAGTTTATTAACAAGAGAATATCTTGCATTACATTATTCATGACCGAAAACTATCATAATTTCTCTCTCTATCTCTCAATTATATTTACCCTACCCGCATTTCTTAAATTAAAATATCCATTGTTTCTCTTACAAACTAATAAAGGAACCTTTAAAGTGATATACCTTCCTGTAACTGTCACTCAGAATGAACATAACAGCATATTACGATTACAGGGCGTGCTTTAAGACACCCAAAGCCACGTTGCCCGATTGGGAAAGCGCATTAGTCCTCCATTAGGGATTTCATTCGAGGAATATCACCCGCAAAAGTGGCCTTTGTTGTACGTATAACAGTGTGGCTGCTTTAAATGTCATCTCTACAGTTTTCTGGGACACTGAAGCAATTATAGGCCAGCCAAGATGAGAAAGCGACAGTCAAGTGACGGTCGCGTTATCTTTGGCTACATCGTCCGAGCGGCGATAGTCTTGGAATATAATATTTGTGGCATCCGTATAAATACTGACGTCATTGTTATTTAAGATCTGTGTTCCATGATTGTACTCGACCATGATGTTGTAATTACTCGGCGTAAGTCACTTCCACAGGATGATTACTTCATATTAAACTAATCCATTTTGACTTAATTCTGACTTATAGTGATACTGTGTTAATTTATTCTACTGTGGCCAGTAATCCACGACATTAACTAAATATATCATTAACGTATCATTCCAGGTTTATATACTTCTATTAGGCATCCCCCCCAAAAAAAAAACAACAACAACACAACAACAACCAACAACAACAGAATACAAACAAATAAACAATAACAACAACAACAACAACAACAACGATGACGACGACAGATTTAAGTAAAAAATGTTGAAGTTTTACGGCTAATTTTGTGCACAAGGTTAGATAAATGGGCAAAGTGAAAGATGAAACAGCCTTCTGATACTGCCCGGTCGGGGTTTGAACCCAGGTGCTATAGATCTGTGGCCAACCACGCTACCAGTTCGCCCACGGAGGCGCCCGACGACAGACTTAAGAGACAACACACTTAAGAGACCCACACATATATATATATATATATATATATATATATATGTGTGTGTGTGTGTGTGTGTGTGTGTGTGTGTGTGTGTGTTAGAATGAAGTAATACACCACAGAGAGAAGCCAACTCTACGAATGTTTATTTATTATGTAACTTGTAATGTAACATTTCACAGGATCACAATTTTGTTACCCGCGACGTGTGAGTAAGTCAATGGCCTGTTGGCGTTAAGTCTGTCGTATACGTTTCAACACGCAGCATGTATGAATGACGAGTTTCGACAACACGGTCCTATCTCGCTTCGAAATAAGACAGCCATCGCCGAGACCCTGGTGCCATCCGGACGACTATCCTATGAGGTGATCTTTCTAGACCACGTGTCGCCAACCCGAGAAGCCATACTGTCGGAACTGTCGCCCGACTACCGTGTTACTCGGCGAGAGAGCACCATTTTGCCGAACTATATCTCTGGAAATAGCTCGAGAAGGCGTATCCCGACCGAACGGAGTGGAGTCGTAACTAGATCAGTACCGTGTGGTAGTCGGGTCTACGGCACTACACATACGCGCGCTCACACACACACAGGAACACACGCCCACACACACGTACGCACGCTCGCACACACACACACACACACACACGTATAGCTTAACCGAGCAATCAGCCTCTTTTCCTTTCTCGATTGTCCTATCCCGTCAGACCAGCGGCGGCTGTAGTATAGTTTCCTGAACTCATTCTCCGATCTTTGACGTCGTTCGACGTTTTGTTTTCGGCGGTGATTCGAGGTCAGGACGATCGTTTGTCACCTCGATCAACCTTTATCGTCTGTTTGATCTCTCGATGTCTGGGTTTGATCCGATCGGGTGAGAAGCCCCGTAGAAGGACGACGTCGAGTGGCCGACTGTTTTTGACACCTTCCCGAAACGGCTACTTCCGAACTGTTAAGTCGACGCCTCTACGAGGAAGATCGTTCGACGGATCTGCTTCTGACCGCTTCCAGGTCGAGCGTCCGGTGAACTCGACTGAAGGAATTGACGGGAGAAATAGATAAAAGTTGGAGGGATTCGCCAGAAGGTAAGACATTATCATCAACTGACGGTGTGCGTAATTGTTAACTTATAACCGTATCGAAATCGCTCGCCATTATAGAATCGTGTATTTTAGTATGTCAACAACGACGAGAGTCGATCAAAAGGGATTACCTGCGAGTGATCAAAACACCCCCCCCCCCGCTGTGCCGCGGTTTGCCATTATGAGGTTTTTGTTCGTTGACGAGTTCTTAACCGAATGATACCGAATGATCGATCTCGGCGAACGATTTAGTTGCTAGTTTATCGCCAGGACGTGGCTTATAATACGTAATAACAATTCTCTTCTCGCTGTGACGTCAAGGACGACTCCAATTTTCTGGATACGATTTCTGTGATAGCGTCATCGCAACTAGGACTCCGTATTATGATGTGTTCCCCTATTTGGTCAGTTTACGTTTGACCTTGGCCGTGGGCTGTGTATAATTGTGTATGAGGGAATAAATCTGTCTGATTTTGTTCAGTTTCGTCCCTGGGTCACACCTAAGACAGTTATCGCCCGCGAGGCACTCCCCCAGGGAAGCATTGCACAAACGCCAATAAGTAGTTTGGTTTTGATCCTTGATCCGGAAATTTGCGGAAGACGGTCTACGGCGCGTTAGGAGTGCCGTGTAAAAGATAAGACGTCGAGGATCTTATTTGTCTTAAACGTAGCTAAACATTTTGTATATTGTTTATTATACAGATTATAAACAAGATTAGAATAGTATCAAGTTATAAATGAAGGTGTATAATTTATTAGGACGATTATTTATTTAACATTTTTATGCGTAGAACATTTACTTTGATGAAAATAATATTATACAGGAACGACCATTAGTGATAGCTGTATAGGTTCTACGACTGGTATATATATATATATATATATATATATATATATATATATATATATATATATATATATATATATATAAAACAATTGCCATCATCATATAATCATTATACAATCATTATACACACGATAACGGCTTGATAGTATAACATGTACTCTGAGTCGTATATTGAGCATGTAAACAATGGATCAAATATTGGGATATTATGTTATATGATCTCCACATTATTGGTAGATCTCGGCATGATTAGTTGCTTTCTTAATGTCAGTGAGTGAGTAAGAGAGTGAATGAGTGGTTTAATGAATGAGTGAGTGAATGAGTGAATTCAGACACATCGTTTAGTCAATCCCCTTTAGTTTCCTGGTACGACGATCATTAGGCTATAGAGACAAACTGTACTCAACTGACGAACTAGGAGACATGAAAATATTGAAGATTTGTAATGTTGGTCCATGTCTTCTAAACCATAAACATGCTATTAATGCTGTAGGACGCGCCCACCCACGCGCACGCAAACACCCAAGCACGCGCACACACGCAAACACACAAGCAAACACACACCCGCACACACGCACAACATCCCCCCACACATGTAATAGAAAAACAAACGACGGAACTGCTACACACTTTTGATTTGCAGATGATGGAGTAGACCTTGAACAAAGATAATTTGTCCTCCATCTCTTGACATGTTATCAATTCATTAATCAAGATTAATGTCCTCTATCACTATATAACAATAACATTGTTTTTAAACCGTTCGAGGACGATAATCGTTTGGTCGATCGACAGATTCTAAACATCATCCGATGAGGATCATCCGATGAGGATCATCCGATGAGGATCACCCGATGAGTAAATGTCTATTATCTACGATTATTTGGTAAGGAGATAATATAACTACCGAGCCATCTTCCTCCCGGAGTTTAAGCTGGCGTCGTAAGGATTGGAATCAAAGGATGTTTGCTCTTGAAGTTGGAGGTGTCTGCCGTGAGTGTCATATTTTTTAAGCTTTTATATAACCTCGACATGGATTAGAAGAGATTCTCTCAGGTCGCCTGATGGATGCACTTATCCGAGAATCTTTGTGACACGATTACTGGACAGGCGTGAAAACGAAAGGAAGGACTCCCATCTATTTCAATTCCAGTGACCTTTCCTAGATTAGGGAAATCGATTAAAAAGCTTTAAAAACTATGAAGCGTCGACGGAACCTATCAAACCATGTGGAAGGAATGTTTGTTTGTTTTTGTTTTGAATGAGTTTGTTTGTTTGTTTAGCTTTTTAAGGTTTGACATTCTTCACGTAGATGATAGAATCACTTATCCCTGTTCCAGTTCGGTTCAGTCAGTTTATCGAAGTTGACAAGGAAGAGTATCTTGCATTCGTCAACTTATGAAAGCATATGAGATTTTGGGTGAAATAAATTAGAACATATGTTGCTTAGTGATAAATAGGTGATAGTAAAACATAGCAACAACAACAACAACAACAACAACAATAATAATAATATCAGCAAGAACAGCAATAACATGGGAGACTGTACAACAACGTTTCAGGTCGACAGAGGAATCAACACAAATAGCGGAGCGATATAATAACATAATTATCTCAGTGGTATATTTAAATTTATTTCTTTTATGGTCAACTATTTGTCTATGGTAGGCTAAATGGGTAAAACAAGATCGATAGGCAACGAGGTGAAACGAAAGAAAAACGGCAGAAAATATAGGACATACGAGAAAAACATAGGACATACGAGAAAAGATAGGACATACGAAAAAGACATAGGACATACGAGAAAACATAGGACATACGAGAAGACATAGGACATACGAGAAGACATAGGACATACGAGAAGACATAGGACACAGAAAAAACCGAGAAAACATAGGACATACGAGAAAAAAACGAGAAGACATAGGACATACGAGAAAACATAGGACATACGAGAAGACATAGGACATACGAGAAGACATAGGACATACGAGAAAACATAGGACATACGAGAAAACATAGGACATACGAGAAGACATAGGACATACGAGAAGACATAGGACATACGAGAAACATAGGACATACGAGAAGTGAACATAGGACATACGAGAAGACATAGGACATACGAGAAGACATAGGACATACGAGAAAACATAGGACATACGAGAAGACATAGGACATACGAGAAGACATAGGACTACGAGAAACATAGGACATACGAGAAGACATAGGACATACGAGAAAATAGACATAGGACATAGCTGAGAAACATAGGACATACGAGAAGACATAGGACATACGAGAAACATAGGACATACGAGAAGACATAGGACATACGAGAAAACATAGGACATACGAGAAAACATAGGACATAAGAGAAAACATAGGACATACGAGAAAACATAGGACATACGAGAAAACATAGGACATACGAGAAAACATAGGACATTAGAGAAAACATAGGACATTAGAGAAAACATAGGACATACGAGAAAACATAGGACATACGAGAAGACATAGGACATACGAGAAAACATAGGACATACGAGAAAACATAGGACATACGAGAAAACATAGGACATACGAGAAGACATAGGACATACGAGAAAACATAGGACATACGAGAAGACATAGGACATACGAGAAACATAGGACATACGAGAAGACATAGGACATACGAGAAACATAGGACATACGAGAAAACATAGGACATACAGAAGACATAGGACATACGAGAAACATAGGACATACGAGAAGACATAGGACATACGAGAAAACATAGGACATACGAGAAAACATAGGACATACGAGAAACATAGGACATACGAGAAGACATAGGACATACGAGAAGACATAGGACATACGAGAAGACATAGGACATACGAGAAAGACATAGGACATACGAGAAAACATAGGACATACGAGAAAACATAGGACATACGAGAAAACATAGGACATACGAGAAAACATAGGACATACGAGAAGACATAGGACATACGAGAAGACATAGGACATACGAGAAGACATAGGACATACGAGAAAACATAGGACATACGAAAAAGACATAGGACATACGAGAAGACATAGGACATACGAGAAGACATAGGACATACGAGAAGACATAGGACATACGAAAAAGACATAGGACATACGAGAAAACATAGGACATACGAGAAGACATAGGACATACGAGAAAACATAGGACATACGAGAAAACATAGGACATACGAGAAAACATAGGACATACGAGAAAACATAGGACATACGAGAAAACATAGGACATACGAAAAAGACATAGGACATACGAGAAAACATAGGACATACGAGAAAACATAGGACATACGAGAAACATAGGACATACGAGAAAACATAGGACATACGAGATTCGTACCTCGGCCATAGGTATTTGTGGCAACCTAGTTTCCACAATCGTGAATCTCTTTATCTATAATCAATACCTCCAAGGCGGATTATATCGTGATTTCCTTAAAAGAATTAACTTAAAATTAAACAAAAAGTAACTTAAACGGATCAAAAGCTTGATATTTTCTCGGAAATGACATGTTGGCTTTTACAATTTCTGGTAATTGATTGACGTTTTCTTTCCTTTCATCTTAGTTTTGTTTAGTTTTTGTCTGTCGTGCGCTTAATTTTATTAAACATATTTTTGTCATCTTCGATTACGGGAACGACGGTTACTGCGCGTGCGCATCAATGTAAAACAAAACCGAATCCATTATCCTTAATGATGTCATTACGCATGCGCGCTGGACGCGTTCATATGCACGTGCTAGCCGTAAAAGGCTAGAAGAAGTTGTCCATCTAACGGTAGACGATACCGATAAATATAACTTTCCGTCAGTTATAAAATGGCGGCGGCCAATGGACGTCAAACAACTTCCGGTATAATGTCGTTTATTCCCTATACGTCATTGGATAAGGAAGTGGTATCTCATTTGGTATGATGTTGGGTATAGGGGATTAGTTTTGGTACGTTGTATTTATTAGACGTTCGATGATGGCGGGTGTAGTTGTTGATTTAAAAGATCTTCCTCAATCTTTATATTTGATACACTTAAAGCGACGCGGATTGAGTAACACCATGACACCCGAGGAAATATGTAAATGTATATGTTTGACAGTGACGTAATTCTAGATCATCCAACAGCTTACTGATCAATGGTAAAATACATAAGTATTTGAGTGAATGAGTGAGTGAATGAGTAACTGATTAAGTGAGTGAGTGAGTGAGTTAGTGAGTGAGTTAATGAGTGAGTAAATACAAATTATAGAACATAAAAACGGTCGCCTAAATCCTTCTGGAAAAAAGTTGAACTAATCGCATCTCATAGACACTGATATTGCTCGGATGTGTTCCAACAACCCAAAAGTATACGACATAGTTCACTACCAACTACGCTAACGGAGAATCTTTTATAAAAAGCGGAAAATAGTCATTATGTTTAACTCAACCATCAATCGTCAACCATCAACCATCAATCGTCAACCGTCAACCATCAACCATCAATCGTAGCAAGGACAAATGGTTAGTTAATAAAGAGATTTCTAACATTAAACATGTTATTATCCTGTTCCGCTATATAAATAACCAACTGAACTTAAGGCAATCGAGTTCAACCATCTTGATTTGATGACAACTTAACGGATAATTGGTAATTTTAAATGAAGTTATTGCCAACGGAAGAAACTAATTCGTCCACTAATGGGAAGGAATATTTACACGGGGATTAACATGCTGCGCTAATTTATTACATCTGATTAATGCAATAAACCAATTATATGGACAGGTGATGTCGCCGATTATGGACATTTGTACAATATTGACGTCGTATTTAAGACGCGTGGAAATACCGGATTAAATCAATGTGGTAAATATATGTTAGTTATCGATATTAACTGATATAGTATTGATATTTAATAATGAAATAACTGGTAATCCCATACCCCATATACATGCGGCTCCGTTATCTAACTGGTAGAGCGTTGGATCGCAGATCACTACCATCTGAGTTCGAATCTCGGCGTGGGCCTATCTGAAGGTTGTTTCGTCTTTGACTTCTCTTCATTACCTTTGGAGGTCGCTCGGCCCATTTAACCTACCATGTACACAAAAGTGGCCGTAAAATATCAATCATCAATCTGTCAATTAATCATGCCCCATATACAAATAGTGGCGAGTGTAAAACCGGTAAATATTAATATATTAGTGTACACGTACTACAATAATCAGAAATAAGTTTCTTTTTGAAGAAAGGAACAAGAAAAAGGAAGCAAAGGAGGTGTACATAGAGAATATGATAAGAAAGCAGTAATAACACAAATACACCGCTGCTAAACGTAATTTAATTTGTAGATTATTTTTGTAAGCTCCTTCCTCCGGCAATTGGTTTACGTATTGTATTTATTGAAATATTGAAATTATTATTTGTACAGCGCCTTTGAATGGCTCCTGCTAGTAAGGGCGCTTTATTAAATATACATTATTATTATTATTATTATAATAAGAAGCGAAAAATGTGCCATCTTTGTAAAACCGACAATTATGGCTTCTGGATGCATCAATTAGTAAACACCTATCATCATTCACTTCACGTCAGGTAGTTCTTCAACGGATCGATCTTTCATGGCACGTTTGTCCTCGTCAGAAAAAGATACCCTTTGATTTAAGACTCAGACTTTTAACAATCGTCCCAACATCAACTACGGGTATGTTACCCAGAGACTCTTCCAATAACGAGTGAAGTAAAAGTTGCCTGACCAAAATGAAGAAAAAAGTAGTCATTCGATTCACATCTACTCAGGTTGACTACGTATCTCTAGCGCCTCGGGTTCAAAATGCCCTCCTAGCTGGGTCTGAAAGTTGTTTTATCTTCACTTCCCTTTCATTGTATTAAGAGCTCGCTCGGCACAACATTTACCCATTTTTCTTCAGGTTTTACATCATATCCGCATATCAACTTCCGGGTCCCAGTCGAGAGGATTATCACAATATCGAATATCTTATGGCCGATAATTCACTCGTAACATGGTTTTTCTTATCGTAGAAAGCGGCTATAACGATTTAAGTTTACCGTAGACCACGGTACACGGTATCACGGTATATCAGAAACAATCTACGCCAACTTCGTGTTGATCAAATCGATGTTCGTGTGTACGATGCGTCGACATGACAATAGCCGTTAATCCTGGAGATGATCCATACACAGGAAGTTCTGCCAGTCTCCTACCGTACTCCACCAATCGGTATCTACTTCCGGCTGGTGATGTCGATGTATTTCCGGTTTGCAACGGTCAGCGTAAAGGATAGTTGTTCGTCATTTCTCGCGTCAAAAACTACGACACGATGCGAATTGGGCTGCGAAATATCGGGAAGATTTTGTAAATCGTTAGTAGATGGGCATCGCACGCCATGTTTTGTTAGCTGTCTAGGTGTTTAGTCTTGTATTCGTTCCGTGACAATAAAAATTGATGTTTTTATGATTATACTTGGTCGTTCAGGGGCTCCTATCAACAACAATCACAGCGCCCTTTATATTTAGAGTAATCCACGACATTATGAAAGTCACAATGTTCAGAACTCGTTAACATGGTGAACCTTCTGAAAACTTGTCGAAACTTTCAATACAGATATGTTTTAATTTATATCAAACCGTTCCATCAAAATGTTATGTGTGTGTCCTAAAATTCTAACTGACTGACTGACTGACTGACTGACTGACTGACTGACTGACTCACTCACTCACCACTCACTCACTCACTCACTCACTCACTCACTCACTCACTCGCGTATGGATGTTACAGATACATTATAAACACCAATCTACCAATTAATTAACTCCTTTGCATTATTGAGAGATAAGATCCCAGACAGATAATTATCATCCACTAATCATCATTTTGGATTCTGAGATCTCACATCATCAGACATTATTCCCCCCTCTCTATCTCTCAGATATGACAATAATCGTTGTGTGTCTATAGACGTTACACCTGGATGCTCCAAACCATCTGTCATCCGAACCTTTTTAACGAACGAAAACTAATCCAGATAAAAGGATAAAAAGATATCGGGATGCTGCGATATAAAATAACATCACTTATAACTTCAGCAAACAAATTTTAGTCATCCTTCTCGGTGTAATTGTCTTATCTGTCGATTATTTGATTCTATTCTCTTTATTTGTAAATGTATACATTTGTAATCGTATCAGTTGATTATTGCGTCACAAGGTATTATATAACCGAAGACTTACACCTTTCTACCCATTGTTAAGTATTTCTCCTCTCAGATGCCCCCTGCCCCCCCGTAATCCGGCTTCCTGTACAGCATGTTCGCATTAGTTGTACATTTCTATCAGGGATCACTTTGAAGCCGAACGAACGGAGCATGAAGGAGACTGGCGCCTGAATACATATCGTCTCGTTTCGAAGTCCAATCAGGATAAACTGTCCTTTGGTCGGAACGAACACAAACGTAATGCCATTAGCTCGGTACCGATTGTGGCGTAGCGGACTACACGGATCCGCTCCGTAATAGATTCAATTGATTCGAAGTTCTGGATTCAAATCAAGCGATTTTCGTCACAATTGTGGTCAACCACTAGCCACAAGTGGCACCGGATCGTTGAATCCATTGTGCCACGGCCTTCGAATAATCACTATGTTATGATGACTAACAACTAAGTCATATAGAACATCACCTCTGGCTGTGGACAAGGTGAGTCCTCAAAAGGTTTGGCCGTGACCTGAACGCTCATTTGTCCATTTGGTTGCCATGGCATCAGTGGTGATGTGTATCAAGGAATATGTTTTCAGACCTACCTACATTTGTTTTGTGCAACAATCGACCAATATTCAAACCTTTCCAGATAAGTGTGAAGTATTGGTGTAAATGTAGGTGTTTTCGTCGTATGTTTGTATCACGACGCAGCAAACTCATAACGTTTCTGGCAATTAAATACTTAAAAGTATTCGTTGGTTAATGTCGGGACTGAGTTTGAATCATCCATGACGTCATCTTACAATTATTCAGCCCGGAAGATGTTTTATGTTTATTATTTGAGATTCGGGCGTCATATTTTAGTGGAAGGGACAAATGTGTAGGTCTCTTTTTAGCTTGTTTACTGTCATAATCCAGTAATTGCAAATGCAATGTAAGATAAATATACTCATTTGTGCTATCACTGACTTTTAGTTTTTACGAAGAACGAAGCTTCCATTTACTACGAGGTCTATAATGGACTAATCAAGTGATTTGTTTTCTATTGTGCTCGACATGATTAATAACTTAGTAAGGTCATCTAGTAAGGAATGGCGTACCTGTGACCAGGATGTGTGTGTGTCTGTGTGTGTGTCTGTCCGTCTGTCAATTCTGGTCCCTATGTCTGTTCCCTTATCTTGTTATTCTTGTATGCCCAGAATCGGCTTTAGAGAAATAGCAACTAAACTATAAATAAGGTAATCTACTTGAATATTGTCAAGTAAAATTACCTTGGCACTGAACCAAACCAGTAAAGACTTGTCATAGACCAACACAAACTTACGAGATAAGGTTTTATATTAAATGGCAGAGTTAAGAAAATCTACACACACAAAAAAAACGTTCCAACAATTCTGTTCGCTTACAATTTAAATAGTTCTTCCTAAACAAAAAATAAATAAATACTTTTAATAAATAATTTCACTAAAACAGACTTTTGCTATGAACGAGGAGGGGCCCTGCCATAAATGTTTCCAGTGGGGCCCCGCATCTCTTACAGCCGGATTGGTTTACGTCTAAGCCCACCAAACCCAAACTCTTGTACGTGCGTCAACTCATCACGTCAGAACTGTTCAATATCCGCTGCCCCCCCGCTCCTCGCCCCTTTCCCCACCAACTAGGACAATTGTTCTCCATCGATCGTGACCGACAACCGTCTAATAACTCACTTACTGACGTAAACATGTCAACAGAATAAACGACTCTGAGGTGTCAACGGACAATCAACTCACTTATCAGTCACTCAAACTACCATCTATAGAGGGAGGTATTGAGCTATGTCTAGAAGTTGGACGTTTATCAGGCTAGAATGCTTGTTAACTGATTTACTTGGTTACTGAACTACATGTAATTATCTATTATATCATTTTCTGACTAAGCCATTATATATATATATATATATATATATATATATATATATATATATATATATATATATATATATATATATATATATATAAGATTTTCCCTTTCCATTAAAGTGCTCAACGACTAGAGTGGTTGTCGACTGAACTGCCTACTGACTGATGTAGTTACCGATTGAATTGTCTGTCTTGCCTATTTAATTACTTGGCGAGTGAACTACTTGGCTACTGATCACGGCTATTGAATTGCTTCCTGGATTGTCCACATTTCAATTGAAGACCTATACGTTCGATTGAACTATTTGGTGATTGAACCACTTGGTGATTAAATTAACCGGTGATAGATTGAAGAATTCACTACACGGTGTTTACGTTATTGCCGAAAACCTCATAAAATTCTGAAGTCCTTAAAACATCAGCAGTGGATCCAGACTTTAACGAATATCATCCGATGACGCTGATATAAGGCGCCAATAACTGATCCTGAGATCTGCACAGTTCACCAGATTGATTCCTCGGTAATTTGTTAAGACGGAGATAATCGGAGACTGCAGTTGTTTCGTTAACTTTGTTCCAAGGCCTCGTGAAGCCGCACATCCATTCTGTGGACGTAGAATACGAGTAGAAATGGCCTTTAGCAATCAGCGGGCTCTTCTCTCGACTACTTTATATTTCAAACGGAGCCTCATATAGGCAACTCCAAATCAAGCAGCGACTGGCTATCGGCCTTAAATCTCGTTTCGACTCCCTTAGACCGCGG
>JAODUP010000131.1:605000-657500 GCA_025642065.1 Paralvinella palmiformis
ATTCGTGACCATCGCCGTATTCGTCGATATATTTATCTTTCGGTCGTCAAAACCATTGCTTAGCTGGGTCATACTGTCTCCTCATTATGTCCTGAAATCTCTTCATTAGCTCCCTGTTCAATCTCTCATCATTTCTTGTGGAGAACTTTCGTTTCTATTTTCATTTCTTCCTCTAACACCCAAGCCCAGAGAACTCCGTTCATCTGGTTTTCACTTGTTGTCTCTTCCCAGAGTTAAAACTCAAACTGGGACTCGTGCTTTTTCAGTTGCTGTCCCTACTCTTTGGAATTCACTCTCTGAACATGTTAAGTCTTCAAACAGCATAGTTTCTTTTCGTCACTATTTGAAAACTGACCTTTTCAGACTTGCTTATCCCTCCTAAGTTTCCACTCCATCTGATTATTTGTTGATGAATTTAACATTTTACCTGAATTATGAGCTCATCCAACTCCTTGTACTAGATGACCCCTAGTACTAGGTGCGCCACTGAGCTCGATTCTTTTCGAAGATATTGGCGCATTAGATGCTTTGTAATTATTATTATTATTATTATTATTATTATTATTATTATTATTATTATTAAATAGAGAAAATGGACGATTAAAGACAAAAGTATTTGTAGTTTAACTGATGTTTAGTTGGTTGAGTTGTAATCTTACCTGAATTACTAAAATGTTAAATTATCGTCAGCCTCATCAAAGCTATATGTTTAGTTAGGACGATGTCCAAAATTATTTCCTCATCGAGTTGGAAATGTTTGATTTATGGGAGTACAGGAGGAGGGAGAAGGCATGCAACCCTAAGACGAAAACTGTTTTAATTGTTGACGAATTTTATTAGAACTTGTTTAAAAAGATCCGCTAATATTGTCATCCGGCCAGATAAATTATCGTTAATTAGTATATGTATGTTATCGTTTATAAGTAAGGATGTGTTCGAGTTTGGACAATTAACATTAGTTCTTCAGCGAACCTTCCGAGAGGATATCTTGTATATTAAGGCAAGTTGAACTCAGGTCAGCTTCAAAATGTATAGATCATATAGGTAATACATATTGATAGGCTTCCTTCTGGTTTAGCTTCTATGCTGTAGTATATCAAAAGAGGGTGATATATATGTATGTGTATATATGCATACACATGGGTACGTGTGCGTATTTGCCAGTATCCATTATTATCTGTCTGCCTGTCAATCACCTAAATAAATGAATTATCTCATGATTCCAATTTTATTATTATAATAAACACGACCTTATTTATATTTATATATTTAAAATGAAGCAATACCATTTTAAAGATGACAGTTTCAACCTAAAATCTCCATAAACGTTAGGAAGATTAATAGCCACAAGTGGGTTCGAACCAAGAAACTGGCAATTTCTAGCTCATGTTCTTGACACAGAGCCTAAAGCTAAAAATGGGTATATAACGGAAAGTCTTATTTCTGAGTGATATGGATTTTTAAAGCATCGACCATCGCCACGAGCTCGGCAATAAGTGTAACTGATATTATTCGTTGTAACTGATACTGTTAATCAGAGAAACTGATATCGTTCATTGTAACCGATCTCGTTAATAATTGTAACCGAAGAGGATTACTGTCGTTGAGAGAAAAGGGTCATGAAATGTCCCACTAAGGATGTGGGGGAGGGGTTAATATGGCAATTATCTCTAACTATCCTGACACTGTTTGTATAGCAATGGGTTATATATTGGGTGTATAAGGAAAAGTCGAGGGAGGGTGAGGTGTTGGGAGTCGAGTTGACATGCCAGACATCAAATGTCTCCGCATGAAACGTCGCAGCTAAGAGGTCGGTCACTGATGAATCGTCGAAGTGTTGTACTGAAGGTGCCAGCGCGCTTCAATTCATTTTTAAAATACAGACACGCTAGAGCGCCTGCGCGCTTAAACGTACGCACACATGCAAGCACATATGCAAGCACACACCCAAATTCGCTGGCGTAAGAGAAAGTTTGCATGATTGAATGTTTCTGTGTGTGTGTTCTCTCTCTCTCTCTCTCTCTCTCTCTCTGTGTGTGTGTGTGTGTGTGTAAAACATCAATAAAATTTGCCGAATCAACAAGATCAACCGGAAAAAATAGCTATATTAATCATCAAGTCGGATTGGTAACAATAACAACAATAACACCAACGATGTTAAAATCAACAATAACATGTTTTAAAAATTGGCTAACAAGTACGAGGATTATTACTCATCACTGAGAACACATATTTAATAACAAACGTTCTCAAATTAGTTCTCCAGCCAGCTGTGTTCGTATCCTTCTGACCAGACTAGCCAACGCAATTACGGATCAACAAACATACAGATGACACAGTATTAACTATAACAATGTTTTTTTGTTGTTGTTGTCCTGATGTGCGTTCAGTTATCAGACGGGTATAGTATCTGCTTCGACCGTTATTGATCCTGGCAAGAGAACAAACCATTAATGAGATATCCTGTTTGTTAGACACGATATCGTGTTCCCTCCAGATGTGGTCAATTGATTCTGCTGTTCGGCACAAATCTTAAGGTGAGAGATCCTTTTCAGAATAGGATGTGTACCTCGTAATTATAACAATTGACCAATCGATGTATGCCGATTCCAACATACTGTTCGTGGCTGATATATATATATATATATATATATATATATATATATATATATATATATATATATATATTAATTATTTGAAGGGACCTGTGTAATTACTTCGATTTATCCGTGAGTGCAAATTATCCAATTTGTGTGATTTGTTTATCAGAATATTCTGAACAAAACAATGTTAAATATTTGGCGACTTTGTTGGAATCAGCACTGGTATTTATACACAGCCTTCACAGACAAATATGTGCATGTAATTGTGAAACATAATCAGATGTGCGATGCTCGTAAGAGCAATCGATATCACTTACATTTTGTGACACATGTCACATTCAGTAAATTGCTCTTGATCAAATACAGAGATCAAAGATATATACCTACATCAAATGCATCAAATACACATATTAAAGATAATAGGATGGTTTTCATTTAGTGTCACAAGTATATAGTAACATACGCGCGCACGCCTACATAAAATACAGATATAAAATAAGTGTAATTAACCGTCAATCACAATTGACTACTTTCACTAGTAATCAACCAACTGACGCGCTTTCACTGGGAGTTTACTACGATTGTTTCTGTCGGTTTGTATTGCGAACAATCGAATTCGACTAATGAGGCGTAATTTACATGCATGTTAAGTCTACGGGACACCGAAATACCTTCTAGAAAAGCCCCAGATATTTGGTTTAATCAATTCGATTAACCAATGTTAGTTACTATGGGAATGAATGGGGCTGTGGCGGGACTTAGTAGTCACTTCGAATTAAGTGTTGTTTAAAGGAAGTTTACTATATATATATATATATATATATATATATATATATATATATATATATATATATATATATATATATATATATATATATATATATATCAGGTATACTGGTCATTGGCTAATATAAACCCTCCAAAGTTACTATCCACTGGCTGATGACACATGTACACCTATGCACACACGTAATCACGCACGCATGCATGATTGCAAGCGCGCACATTCGCACACACACACATACACACATAGAATGAGAGAAAGCTGACAAACAGGCGCACACCATGAACACAGTAAACATGAGCCGACGATGCACGTTAATGGGTCTTCAATAACATCCATGAACATCCAATTAACAACCCAAGTACATATAGATCCATATTACCTGACGGTGTCCATTCACTCTGTGACGTCATAACAAAATTAGTAGAAGACGTCCAAGTGTGGCGTAATGATTGACACGGTTCTGACAAATAACTCCATCACCTGATGACTGTCAGGTTTGGCACGAGGCGCGGGAGATGTGCCAACGAGATGAGTTATCACTTAATTACGACTAGATTTATTACTGATCTGACCCACAAAGCTGAATGTTTGGATGTTAATAAGCGGAGAAAAAAAAATAATGGTTATCTTAAATCAGATTAATAATAATAATAATGATAATAGCAGTAATAACAGTAACAACAGCAATAATAATAATAATAATAATAATAATAATAATAATAATAATAATAATAATAATAATAATAATAATAATAATAATAATAATGTTTCTGGTAAAAAAGGATAGCCTGACCTCCGCTCCCAATCAGATTATTGGGCCATTTATTAAGGGACAGGTAGGTAGCAGCAGGCTAACTAGTTTACAGTTACTCTCTATCCACCCCCCTTATATATATATATATATATATGTATATATATATATATATATATATATATATATATATATATATATATATATATATATGTATTTTATATATATATATATATATATATATATATATATATATATATATATATATATATATATATATATATATATATATATATGTGTGTGTGTGTGTGTGTGTTCTTGCTGAGCTGTCTGACGGCTTAAGTTTTTGTCTGCTTGCCTGTCTGTTCATCTTTATTTATGTAAGCTTGCCTGTCTGTTCATCTTTATTTATGTAAGCTTGCCTGTCTGTTCATCTTTATTTATGTATGCTTGCCTGTCTGTTCATCTTTATTTATGTAAGCTTGCCTGTCTGTTCAGCTTTATTTATGTAAGCTTGCCCGTCTGTTCATCTTTACTTGTGTAATTCTTGACTTTCCGTTTGTCTTTATTTCTGTATGTTTTACCTGTCTGTGCATCTTTATTTATTTAAACTTGCCTGTCTTTTTGTCTTTATTTATGTAACCTTGCCTAACTGTTCGTGTTTACATATTCAAGCTTGCCTGTCTGTTTATCTTTATTTATGTATGCTTGCCTATCTATCGACAATATTTTTTTAGCATAAGACATCAATACTTTAACGAATACTGACTGATATCTTTCGTTTTTTGATAACACTTACGCATTAATCTTATAATCAAAGTGCACATTACCGCGCACGAAAACACACGCACATACAGACACTCACATACACACACACACATACGCATGCACGCACGGAAACACGCATACACACACAGACTCACACATACACACACATGTAACATGTACACACAATTTAGTATAATTCTCACTGATTAGTCTATGAAAAATACTATAGAATTTCGAGTTCAATCTTCGACATTACGACGTTAGCTGATATTGATAGGCCTCTTACTTACTCAGCCCTTATAAACCGCACAAGGACCAAGAGCCGTTTGTTTATGATAGATCTTCGTTCCCAGAGACGCTCCATATTGTAAAACAACGTTTGTTTTCAATTCAAAGTCGTTTTTCAGTGTTCGTGTCCATGATAACGTTTGTATTAAGAGCACGTTCCCTTGATCTTGTCAATGTTCACTGATCGCGTCTCTAACTATGGGCCAGTCCTGCGACACGAACAACGCCCTCTATCGACGCTCCAGACTATTGCTCGGCTCGTCAGTTTGGCCAGGGAACCCCTAGCGGCAGTCGGCATCGGTAGATAGCATCCATCTCGTTAACAATGGGTCTTTTCCAGCTGGATGATTCTTTTATGGAGGCTGCACTCCCAATGACGTCGATGTGTTTATGTTTTCAATGTGAAGCTTGGCCATATATCGAGCCAACAAAGTATCGTAGTCAGCTCGTAGGCGAAAACTGATGTTTAAACGGACGCCTCCTGGCGGCTCGTAATCAACAACTGTTGGTAACACATCCGAGTCAGAAGTGAGGTAGGTCTGAGATAGATAGGACATAAATTGTGTCCTAAATTTGTGATATTTTTCAGATGTTTCCTCATTATTATGTACGATTTGGGCTAATTACCTCAAACATTTGCTGATTGGAAATTCTCTCTTTAATGATCTCACTTTGCACTTTTTCTTTCCTTATATATAGATCCATCGATCCATTCATCCATCCATTCATACATCTATCCATCCATCCATCCATCCACCCATCCATCCATCCATCCATCCATCCATCCATCCATCCATCCATCCATCCATCCATCCATCCACCCATTCATCCATCCATCCGTCCATCCATCCATCCATCCATCCATCCATCCATCCATCTACCTACAAATGAATCAGACTATATAAAACAATATCTGATACAATTAACACTTGTTATTGTGGTTTAAAGGTGTTGTTATATATCATCTAAACTATTGTCTCCTCCTGTTATAAGGCATGTCTGATTAAACAACAATCGATTTCAGCAAATTCAAAATGATGATCTTCCTCTAGTGATACATACCCGAAAATATCACTACGATCTTCCAAACTTACATTGACTGTCAGTACGAAAGTAGAGTAGTTTAATAATGTTACTAACACACAAACATATACAGACGAATCTACTAATGTCAGTGAATCTCAATATCCGTTCGATATATTGTTCACCTAATAATGAAGTAAAAAAATTAATCCCGCTTTAAGGCTGCCTATATATATATATATATATATATATATATGCGTGCGTGTCTGTGTGTGTGCGTGTGCGCGTGCGCGTGTGCACAGAGCTTTGAGATGATGCAGGTTAGCAACAGGATGTTGTGGGAGTTGGGTATATAGCTAGATCTAATTACACAGTGTCATATGTAGGTTGATGAGCAGTTGGCTCAGTAATTTGGCATTAATTTATCCGTGTCGTTATGGTAATGCTACAGGCTGCACTCGTGTCAGTTGACTCTGTGGCACTCGGGCGAGTCACTGTCCGATGAGACATTCTGTGTTTGATGTGTGTTGGACATATTTGGGACCATCTCGGAAAATATAACATCAGTTATAGGTAAGTAATTACCTGCATGATAATTACCTGCACCAATATTTCTTTTAATCTTAAGTAAATGTGATAGAACAATTTCTGGGAGTTTCTTTAGTTTTACAGGTTACTTGTGAACTGGACGAAATACGCATTTTCTGAGACTTATAAGCTGCAAACAAAATATAATGCTCTCTTCGGCCAATCATTATCGCATGGGAGTCCATATGTCAACACGCTAGCTTATAAAGTGTTTGCATAATCATAATTACCAAAACAGAAATACAAATAACAAGCCGTTGATTTTGTCTCAACGCTTCAGCTTTTAGTACTCCAAGATTATTGTCTGTTCTCCTGAACTGAGTGAGTAGACGTCATCAGATGCCAGTGCTGTATTCTTTTCCAAATGTTGCCGGGCAGAAATGTGAGTTTTTATATATATCTAGTCCCAGTCATATGTCTTTGGTGTAACTAATACAGAGGATAAGCAAATCCATTCAAACCTCTTTGGAGACCAACAATAGACATCTAGATGTTTGTGTCGGTAATTAATAATCTAGATCGCGGAATTGTTTGAACAAACATAATTTATTTTTATGATTATTGACTATTCTGATCATAAATTTATTACTTATAACAGAAATAAAATTTAAATAAAAACATAAATAAACATCCCACTTCCAACAATAACAACAATATCATCAATCACACTACTACTACTACTACTACTACTACTACTACTACTACAAATTTTAAATGAAGCCTGAAAATATGTGAGTTTAAAGACCCCCCCCCCCTTATAAAGAGAACGTGTAGGTCTTGCGTCAATAAGAAATCAGTAAAAATAAACTGCAGTCAACCAATTTGAGTGTTTACGTCAAACAGACTGTTGTCATCCTCGTTCTTAAAGGAATATATTATGACTACATTATGGCTTATAGACCATATTATACCCCCCCCATCTCTTATCAGTGTCAATGTCGTCAGTACAGGTGTACTAAGTAATGATTCGATTATATGGCGGCTAGAGATCGGAATAAATACCAATACTGTTTGTAATCCGCAATTAAAGAATATTTTGTTTAAATAATGATCCACATTTATTCAGATAGCATTAGTCGGGATGATGGTTATCTCTAATTTTTATTCAATTAACGAGTTGGCACCAAATTATTAGGAAGCGAATAGTATTCGGGAAATGTTATACACTACTATAGGAGCAAAGCAATCAGATCCCGGCCAATGACTGGTCACAACCAGCCCATCTCTGATCCGGGCGATGACTGGTCAGAAACAGCCCGTCTCTGATCCGGCCAATGACTGGTCACAACCAGCCCATCTCTGATCCGGGCGATGACTGGTCAGAAACAGCCCGTCTCTGATCCGGCCAATGACTGGTCACAAACAGCCCATCTCTGATCCGAGCGATGACTGGTCACAAACAGCCCATCTCTGATCCGGGCGATGACTGGTTATAAACAGTCTATCTCTGATATATTAATAGTTGTTCGATGGTTGGTCGTAAAAAGAACGGTATTCTTGATAAAGGTTCAAACCATATACTGTCACTGACTGGTGAGATCCATTAACCCATAGAAATACTATTGATCTAATCACATAAGAAATAGACAGCTACAGTAATGACCGGAGACATGTCAAGGAGATACACCTATAGGACTGGTGACGTTTTGGTGTGAGTACGTATAATACGGGGACATTTTACCAATAGTCCGGATTAGTTAAAGGTTCTTTCGTACTATAATCTTACGACCGGTGATAATCATCTGGTCTATATTACGACATGTTTAGACAGACAACAATTGATATTTGTAGAAAAATTGGACTTAAATGTTAAGTTTCTTCTTCTAGTTGTTGTAATTTTTGTTGTTCTTGTTATTATTATTTTTTACTACTACTACTACCCATAATATATATATATATATATATATATATATATATATATATATATATATATATCAGACAGACAGACAGACAGACAGGCATACGAGATGGCATCTTTTTGAACTAGTGTTTCTAATTTTGATCAATGTCAAAGTGATTATCAAAAGTTTCTGCCGGTGTCCTGACGGGATTAGCTCTCATCCCGAATGATCTACATCTTATCAGTCGGCCGTCCAATAGCGAGACGGGATTAACAGATCCACTCCCGAACATTATAGCGATTTATGCCATGCCGATAATCCTCTAACACCGCTGTTATGTCAGAAATGATCCCGACGAACAAGTCTGTTCATAAGGACAAACAGCCATTTCCCCTCAGTCTCTTTCCGTTCTTGTGACCATTCCATCTTAAGGAGGGTTGACAGTGGGAAAGTTCACTGTCCAGAAATCCCCAGTGCGTTTATAAATTAGATTTACTGTACTTCATCAAGTCAGCAAATCCTGAGTGCTTAGCATCCACCGTTCAGTAAGTCCGACGGCTACCATTGTGTTGCGGAATCGCCGTTTGCTTTACGCAAAATTGGAACTCCATTGTTTTCTTACATAAACTAAATGTGTCAGAATTGTGCAGTACTGTGGGTAGTAACAAACGTGAATACGATGTTTTAATAATGGCTGAAATTTCAGTTATTTTACGCGGCTTAGCTACCTCAAATGAAGAAGACGCACATGGTCTGTAATTTACTCCTTCACTACGAGGACTAATTGTAGACAAATTTAGAATTCACGATAGACGGCTCAGAAAACTTTGCCAGTTGCCTGGTTGAATGAAAACCTCCCCCATCTATAGTACAACAGCCGGGAATCCAATCTCTGCACAGGATAATCACCAGTAAGACAGTCCAACGCTCTAACCCATGGGGCTAAAGACGGGGGGGGGGTTAATTGTGCGTTGTTTTAATGAGAAGCACCATACACTGAGTGGTCTAAAAAGTAGCTTCTTTTCACGTAAATATTGCTGTTTTAAGGCTACTTCGTGCACCCCGTAGGTTAAATGGGCGGGCAAAACGTTGATATTTAGATATTTTATATTTTACGGCCACTTTTGTGGACAAGGTAGGTTAAATGGTTAGAGCAAAGTCCAAAGGTAATGAGGCCACTTCAAAGATGAAGCACTCTTCAGACATTCCGCTCGCCGAGAATTGAACTCAGGTGGTTCAGCTCTGTGGCCAACCGCGCTACTAGTTAGCATGTAGCGAGGTGAAAGATGAACTATCCTTCGGAAATAGCCAGCTGGGGTCAAACTTAGCCAGCTGGGATCAAACATAGCCAGCTGGGGTCCACCCTCATAATATAGTCTTTCTACATCTTTATCATAATATCTTACCCGATTATTGTTTGAGTTAGAAACAATATACCGGGAAGCCAGTCGTCAGAACAGGCTATTCGGTGATCTCTGTTGTCAACAATTGATCCAGATATGACTCGGAGAAAGTTACGGATTCAGCGGATACTAATGCCGGGTATAATTACGTTGATGATTATAATCTGATTTGGGCCGTTGTTTTTTTGGGGGGGATGGGCAAGAGGTTGGGATGAAGTGTAGAAATGTATTTAGCCAACAACCGCAGTAAGCTTAGAGACAGGGATCAACAACATCTAAACTCCCGAATCTAGCATGGATCGATAAATGGCTGCCAAATTGTTGGCGTCAGTGTTGATGATGCTTTTTAGCGAATAACCTTTTGCCTTCATGTGCGTGTAAGTCTAATCGCAGATCAATAGTATTATGCCAGTCCGTCAATTCGTGGCTTCCTATCATTTCCGCCACCAAAAAAAGAACCCATTTCCAACGCTTCTGGCTGCGATATACTTATCGCAGGATTTGCTTCATGCGCCTGCGTAATGCTTTATCGGACTTCGAACTCTTTTATCATCCAACGAACACTAATATAAAATATGACATCAGTCATCAGGCATATTTGCATATCTCACTTGATCTGCGTAACATTCCCAGTCTGATCGATGACAAGGTTCGACCCGTCCACCAACGAAATCCCAGCTCTCTCTCTCTTTGTCCCTCTCGATGCCAGCCATTGGTCTGCGGCTAACCTGAGAAAAGAGATTCCGGAATCCACCGAGATTCGTCCTGATTTACGACTGTCTCCTGCTGGCATCCAGGCGGGCGCAAGTCGAATAATCGTCGTTGTTGTTCGCCTTATCACAGCTTTTAAATTAGCTGATCGGCTCATCTGTGTAGTGATTACCATTGGTTGGCTATGTTTTACGCGCTTCACGTGATCGACATTATGCAAATACTCGTCTACGATATCGGATCTGGTGACTCGTGGTAATGAGTGCATCTTTCAATTTTAATACAAACAATGATAAACAGTCTGGGGATCGGTATAATCAGTAATTATGCTTATTTTTTGAGACTGATGCTCTCTCTCTCTCTCTCTCTCTCTCTCTCTCTCTCTCTCTCAAAAGTCATCTAAATGTCAATGTTCTGAATATTGAACAAAATTATATTTGTTTGTGTCCTTTATTTATTTATTTATTAATTAATTTATTATCTGAATGTTCTCCTTTGCTTTAAAAATAAGATTACAGAATCTCGAAAAGTACTTGACACGCCAATTCTTAATGTGACATGTGACAATGTAGCCCATCTATTAACGGTTACTCGTAATATATCAGAACAAAAATCACATTAATTCTGGCTCATGACACGAACAAAGGCAGATAGTTCAATTCAAACCTGTCAGCGTGATGAAACGAGATGAAAATGTGGGCTGGCCAATTTGTGGGGCTGGTGAACCCTTCGTGTCTGCTGTTTCACTAATTATATCGTTTACCGGTCGGGGATCAGTGAACGGGCAAGGATTGATAAAATGTGAATCCAGGAATGGTTCTCTGTCGCATTTATTTCCCTTCACATCGGTGCTAATTACCTCTCTCCAGAGCTGCTGGTGAGCGACTGGTCCTTTGAAGGAACTTTGTAAACAGTGAAATCTAAATATCTCTGTTAACTGTCTAAGCGCTTAGTTACGTCAAACACGTCCCTAGCATCCAATAACTCTCTCCGTAATCCAGACGACCAGTCCCTTTCTGGCTCTTTGTCCACCAACGACGGGAAGTGGATTGGGTAAATGTTTAATTGTTTGTCATTCATGTTGAGTTCCACGACGATCTTCCTTCAAAAGACACGGCTTTTGAAATTAACTAAACATTTTTGACCTTTGGCTGCAATCTTCGTGGTGTTATATTTTGTTTACAAACTAATCGATAATACACCTAGTTCTCAGTGGATGCAATTGGTTTAATTAACTAGAAACAGTTCCTTAAATATTCTTCTTCATTCCGTCGGTTATCCAGTTTTAGCGTACATGTTACCGACTGAAGTAACGGTATTTTTTACACGCCGCAAATGTGCTGCAAAGCTACTTTGCTTCAAATTATGAATATATTTCGCACATAACAGCCTTTAATTAGCTTTAAATCCGTTGGCTCTGCACGTGAAAGCTTTGTCGGCTAGATCTCTGAAGAGGTGAATGGATCAGCTTGAAGACGTCCCGCGGACCTGATGTCAAAGACGCAGCACCTGACTCAACTGACACATCCTTCATATTTCTAGCCATCCGATGAGGAGGTGCAATATCGGAAATAAGCTTTATGCGAAATGGGTAATGTGTCTATAGACGCCCCATCAACGGTCTAGACCGACTTCCATGTCGGTGATTTGCGGAGAAAGTGTGATGTATGGTTTTGGCTTCGGGCTCGGACAACGTTATGAAAAGGGATCTGTCATAAGGTACACGGGATACGTTTATCAGCAGTCGGCCGGTTGAGGGTAGCTGACTAACTGTAGGTGATGGAGTTACGGATTCATCAACTGAACGGGGAAAACCTGTCTAAAGACAGTAGCTTCCTCGTCCATTAGCTAAACTTAAGCCTCGATGTTGCATTAAACGCATATCGAAGATTCAAAATAGTAACCTTCACATAAACGCACAGTACGAGTCAGTTGTTTTGTTTGGCTGGCAATGTTTGGACGAGAATCTTCTATTTCATACACCGATCCTGTGTCTGCAACTGTTTAAAACGAATCCCACAGACCACATTCTCATTTCCAGTTTTAATATCACTATAAAGAACACTCACCGATCAAACAGTCCTTGACCCCGCCCCACGCCGAACTTGAAAAGGACGCGTCTTTGACCTTTTGTGTCTGGATAAGGATTTATATGAAGCCACTCCCTTCATAGCTAACGCGTTCGGAAGAGCATAGAAACATTATCCTGGCCATAACGATAACAACGGTTTGAGAACCGCGAACCAAAGACGAGATATCTAACCTGTATTAACCTGGAGCTGATGTCGTGTTCTGTAGCTTGTTTCTGTAGAATCCCCAGCCCAGACGTCGTCGTCCGGATCATGGCTTATCCCGGCCTAAAATTGCCATCTTTAATCTATTTCCTTCTCTTCCGATAGCCAGCGAGCTGTCGGGCCAACGTCCTCCGACAGCTTTAGAATCAAAGTCTGTATAATTACCTATTTCTGACGCTCTCTGGTCACATCTCCGATATCACTTCGTCAGGATAGGTTGCTTTAACTGGGAAAATTATCTTCGACATTACTGAGACACAAAGAGATAACAGAAATATCAAAACAACAACAACAACAACAACAACAACAACAACAATAATAATAATAATAATAATAATAATAATAATAATAATTTATATATTGCCTTAGCTAACATGTTATGCCCGACAATTATAAAGACATAACGATAGACTAATTAAAACAATTGATTTTTAAATACCTGATATAATCGTGTCTGTGTTTGCTGTCAGGTAACTTACTCTATAGAGGTAGGAGGCTGTCACATGATAATACTTCTTTATGTAAATGATGTAATGATATATGTCCAGATATCGATACTAGATTGTGGAATTTACGCCCTCTATTGATGTCCTAAACAATAACATAGATTCTACTTTCATGAGTCAGCGCTTTCCTTTTCACACACCGCTAAATCACTCTCTCACGCGCACGTACACATTCACGCACACATACATACACACACGCACACACACACAGTGCATTAGGAATTGTACAGTTATCCATCATCCACAGGACGATAACACTTTAAAGATTAGATCCTTTGCTCATTAAATGTTGATCTCATGTAATAAAAGAGATAACTGTTGGTTGACTGAGCCTTAAAACGAGCTTTTAATGGATCAATGTTGAATAGTATAGAGTCGGTGCCTAAATACCATTGAATAATAACAGTCCATCGTCCGATTACTGGGTCAGTAGTCGGAGCGACAAGAACGGCGATAGTGGCGACGTCTAGTTTTATGACAGTATGACATCAACGGTTTGTGGGATGCTATACATATTTGGCTATGGAGTGAAAAATACGAAATATATTCCATCCATCATACAATCGGTTCAAAATTGACAAAATATCAGCAAAAAAGAACTGCACTTCATCAAAATTCAGAAAGTGTTTGTCATCGCAGTCAACAATACGATATAATTAATTGACTGTATTGGTTGGAGAATGTCCATTATTGGCCCGTCTTGTTATATGTATGAACTACTATTATTTTCATCTAATCCGAAGAAGAGGGTTGAATTCAATATCTTTATCTATTCAAGTAACAATTATGTTCATACACTTCGTAGGTTCTCATACAAATCGCTAAATCTAGATGATCTGAGATATGAATGGAAATATTTTCGTTGTTATTTCACGTACGGTAAACAAAATAACGAAATTATGGAATTAAAGAATGTCTTCGAGACTTGAACGTGTCTTACTTGGTTCAGACATCAGGTCAGATGTACTTGTGTCGTGCATCTACGGCGTTTGATCATCACCTTAAAAACAACTCCTACATCAGTGATCTACACGCGATATGGTATGATACGTTTGTCCCGCTATAAGATTACAAGAACTGGCGGTCGAGAGAAGCTGCTCGGGGACAGAATTTAGATCACGAGCCGCATTTGGACAACGAAAAATGCATAACACCGTGCTCGCTGACGACAATAACATGACGATACCATTATGGAAGTGTTAAATTACGGGTTGCCGCGGAAAAAGCGGTGGCAGTATTCTTCTTTCTGCGGCTGTTCTTGGCCGAACTGTGTAATGCCATAAGGCCGGCAATTTGCTTACGCTAAGTTTCCCCTTTAGCACCTGCGGAGTAACAGAAGTCAATCGATCAACATCGATTATACCTTTCACCAGTCGTTATTATGCGACAATCGCTAAGCCGGGACCAGGGACGCTTTGCCCTTTTGCTTACACTAAGATATAGAAGCGAACAAAGGCAGATCGTCATACACACTTTATACACTGGAGCCTTATCGAATAAGTTCCCTGTATCATTGGCGCACTTCTAAAACACGAGTTCTTTGTCCTTCAGACTAACATCCATTTTGATGCTATCTAACGGTTGACAATATAATGTGGACAGAGTTTTCGGCGGATGTTACTAGTGATTTGCGCTTATATCAATATACTTATACATCGGTGTATCCCTTTGGTCACCTTAACGACACCGTGATGTCCAAAAAACTGTCTGCCTAGTCGCACGGGGACGAAGAAGCGAATTTGAAAACTAATGTCCGACCTCTCAGCTTTCCTCTCTCTCTCTCTCTCTCCCTCTCCCCCCTCTCTCTTAATGTTCGCTGACACTAAATAATCCCGATTCTGGTCAGCGTTACGGCTGGTGATTGTATTTAAAGTGAGGAATGAGCCTGCCACATTCCAGCAGTATCACACGAGAGCTGACGGGATTGATTGGGTCTAGACACTATCTGGTGGCCTTCGACGTGTTGTCAACAAAGGCCAACGCCTGCTCCTGGGAGAAGAACAGACTTATAACCATCGGGAACCTGCAAATCTCTTCCCGCTACCCTTAGCCGAACGCTGGATCTATCCTCTGACCTTGACTATGGCCATTAAGAAGAAAACAAAACACCAGGAATATATATTGTTCAGAGATGACCCCAAAACGTCTTGATTTATTTTAGATATTCCCTGATTTGTCGAAACTACCTCATTATCGTGTCCATGGGAAAACGGCATCTTCTGAGTTGCAGCAACTGAATAGATATCATGAAGAAATCACTTTTATCCGTTTTTAAATGTACTGTAAAATCTACGAATCCATTGCGTTTCTTCGTCACATGTTGTCACAAAGTCTTAATCTAAAGGCCAATATGGGGTTATATCTATTTTCAGAGTATCTTGATACATTCGGGATTAATTTCAATTTTATCGCGTATTTCCCTTCACGGAACATATCGCTATAGAACACATCGCCAGAAACAGGAAACCTATTTTGAGACGAACCCATTCCACTTACCGCAATCTTCTGTATGAAGAATAATTACTTAAATTAGAAAATCTTGTATGGGAGCGTGGAAAAATGGGAGCTTTTCTAGACACAAATTCATGGAGACGTTACTATGCGGCACAACCAAAGATCTCCGAACATAAAACTAATTTGATTCCGTTGTGTTATGGTGGTGCCGCTGAGAAGTTTCACCGTCGGGCATACAAAGGAAATACTTGGAGTACGGAGACAAACTGTTCTAGTCAGATGCTTGATTGATGTTGTGCGTAATTAATGTCATTCGGACGATGTTTCCACCAGATAGCGTCGCTACTTACGTTGCGTGTGACGTCATTTAAGAGGATTAAGGGGCTTTTATCAGACTACCAGAGAAAGACATAAGGATTTCTTCAAGTGAAGACTGATGTATTTACACCAATGAATGGGCTACCAATCACACAAGGACGTTATATTGAAGAACTAGGTGACCACGGAACACCGAACAGAAGTAAATAAACAGGTTATGTTAATATTGTTTAAAGACGGCAATTTTATGGATTTTATATTAAAATATAAATGTGTTTTTAAAGTAAAAGCGAGGAAGACCGTTATTTAGAAGGCGAATGCCAATTTGTTATATGAGCAGGTTTAAATCAGCCATGTTTGTATTTCCCCCGATTCGTTATTTACGTCTGGATTACCAGGATCCTTGATAATTGTTTGCCGGATTTGACGGCTTTCCCGGAGCACAGGAATCAGTACGACCCGACAATATAATCAACTCAATGGGCAACACAGTGTTGTCGTTGTCTTAAATCTCCATCAGCAATGTCCACGATAATCCGTCTTCTCCACAGATATTCATTTGGTCACCAGTAGTCGAGTCGATATCTAAGTACATGTAGTTCAGTATGAGATAATTGTACTTCGTGATGATGGTCTATCAACTTCTTGTTCGTCATTCTATTCTACTGACGTCTGTTCTATTTCACAATGATGATATTCACGACGAGCAATTATTCCCTTTTCTACTAACAGTAACCATGCCCTTAGATAACATACTATGGCTAGTTACCTGTTCGGGGACACATCTTCTTTATTGAATAAAGAAGCTTCATCGCCTGTCTTTATTTTTACTATCCACAGATAAAGTTTTTTTTGTGTTAGTCTACATTAAATCTATTAAACAATACATGTACAACAAGAACCAATGTCCAGGGGAGACTTTCCTGTATTATTATCCTGTTACGACTAGGATGATCCTCTCCCTACCCCCGATTGAGTGCATAGGTGAAATATCAACAGTTAATTGATACGCTAACCACGCCTTAGAAGATTGCCGAATGGTTTACTCCCTAGTGAAACAGCACATAAACACAAATAACTTCACTCGATGTAAACTCTAACTTTGAGGTTTATAGAGGATTGATCTAAGTGTTGTCTGATATAGGATTGAGTGTCCAGTCTAGTGTTAGACCAATCAGTATTATATCAGCTCTTATCGTGTGTTGTTGGGAATGTTATCTGTGAGTGATCCTTGTACAATTTGACCTCTGAATTCGCTGAGATATCGATTGTTGGACGTAGTGTATCCCGCAACATACGGAGCACGTAACGAAATAAGCTTCACCTGGTGCTTAGGAGAAGGTCGTAAAGTTGGGAGAGGGGTATTATTTTCGAGATGTAGGAATCGAACCGGTGACTTCTCGTCTTCTAGTCCGCCACTCCAGCATTCCCATTTGTGCTACTACTTTCCCGACTAACAATAATGATTGTTATGCAGATGATGGAGCCAAATACGCATATAAATAGACTATAAGGTCTAGGGCCGAGTCGGTGAGAATAAACTGTCAACAAGAACGAAGATCAATAGGAGTCTGTTCTGTGTCATCTACAAACATGTCTCGTCCCACTTATATCAGGAGTGTCCATCTCTCCTGAACCACTTATCTCGTTAGACATCTGTGTCATCGCATTGTGTAGCGTTCTCATCCGTCTTTTGCCATCAAACAACGCCGTCAGAACTCGGCCTGAACGAGGGAAGATGATTTGCTGAGTACGCAGCGACTGTGTACCGCGCACGGCGATTATTCTTGAGCACGAATAATACACGGTGTATATGAATAAATACGACTAGTTGACACCGTTAGTACTTCATAGACGAGACGAGTCCGGTTTAAACCCAGTACAATGGTCGGTGGTAATCGTTCACTTTATTAAACAAACACATATCCGTCGTATTTGTTAGGTCCAATATTTACCCGTTCATGGATAATGGCAGTTTATCGACTGAAGCTAATGTGATGCTAAATATTACGCGAAACCCACCAGAAAACAACAAAGTAGATGGTAAATTTTGTAGACATTCAAAGGTTCCAATGTTTGAAGTCAGTTCGTCCCGTTCCACGTTTAAACAACAACGGGATCCTATTTCGCCCAATCGATAATATGTTTGCCATGAGAAAGCTGAATAGCGTCATTGAAGGTCAGCACGCGTTTTTGGAAGAGGCAACTGCGGACCAGGAAAGTGAAAGGGCAAAAAGTTTGTAGTAAGAAATTATATACGATGTGTATGTTTAATGTTTTAAAATCTCAGTGAGATGCCTTAATAATGGTCTGAAAGTGTTTGTTTTTGTTCATGATAATAACTGATTAAATTAATATATCCTTATCTAGTCAAAAGGATGTACGAAACGCTGAATGTTATATTTATAAATTTGTTTACTCGTAATTATGATGGGTAATGTAGGGAGAATTGGGGATTGACACCGATCTGTATACAGGAACACGTGCATGTGCTGACTGTACCTGTGGGCAATGGGCGATTGTATATATTATTTTAACCACACACACCGACCCCCCCCACACACACCGACACACCGACACCCCCCCACACACATACACACGGCGGGCGAAAAAAAGAGAGTGAGATAAGCCAAAAGACAGGTGGTCAGATAGACAGACAGGCAGACTTATCTGGAACTGAAAGAGGAAGGAAACAAGACATTATAGATATCGACTCTGTTATCAGATCTAAATATTTATATCCTGAGTTCCGGATACCTGATTGTTATTGTCTATAGTGGTTAAACAACAGCCAATTTCTGTTGCCGGTAAATGATGGGCTCCTCGTCTTAACGCAGCACTGAAAACGCCGCATCGCGCTGACATTTTGTCGTGGAGAATTTCCGCTTCCGAGCCGACAGCAAACCGACGACTAAATGTACCGTAAACACATACCGATTATTGGCTGTTTTTGTACAGATACTCGGTGATGTTTTAAAGTACAAAATAACCTACAACCATAAACACCTATTTAGATTTTGTTATATAAACATCAGTGCTTTATGGTTCACTGTGATGCTCCTATTTGTGGTGGAATATTAGGGTTTTGTTTGTCTCATATGTACAGAATGGGATAGCTAACCGGTTAGGTAGGCAAACAACACTGTGTTAGTGTTCTTATGTACTTCAATTTTTTATAAAGATGCTGAATAATGCACATATAATGACATATTTGTCGCGTACGAAAAGCGAATTAGCTGGTTCCCACAGGCTGATGAGTAGACCTAGAACATGATTAGGTATACGCATACATCTATCAATATGTGGAGGTATGGAACATCTTATTTTTAGATTAATGTATGTATAGTTGTATTTGTATTTAGATTTATGGAGGTAGGTCTCAAAGGATGTTTAGATATGTTGATGCTCTGTGCCTGTTGCCTCTTACTATGTACCCTAAAACACACATACACTTACAAATGCAGACGTACACACATTTACACAACATATAAACAAACAAACACATGCATACACACAAACAAACAGACACAGACAGACAGACAGACAGACAGACAGACAGACAGACAGATAGACAGACAGACAGACATACAGACAGACACACAAACAGACACACACACACATACGCATAGACAGACACACACACACACACATACACACACACACACACACACACACACAACACACACACACACACACACACACACACACACACACACACACACATATATATATATATATATATATACACAGAGGGAGGGAGGGAGAGAATGAGAGAGAGAGAGAAATTCCGTATTTAAGGGATTAATGAAGCAGCCACCTCTTAGATGATAAAAGCCTTCCTCTTGTTTTAGTCCCCTGATGTATCGTCCAGTGGATGTTGTAATCACGATTGTCGAACGTCACACCTGTCCCATTTAAAGGATAAAAATAATAAGTGGCTGTACAACGACACTAAACAAAACAGTGTCCTGATTCCTGTTTGTTATACAATCAGTTGTCAGGATGTCCATGTTAACCTCCTAACCAGCTATATTTAAAGACAACTCTTAATTGCAGTATCTTTCCTCGAAACGTCAACATAACACCTATAAGATTCTGTTGTCATTCTCTTAAAAGATCGATTTGTAAAACGGACAATTGTCAGGAAAGGACACTGATTACAATAAACAGCTAAACTTTTATCTATATATTATCTCTATATCTGTAAAATGTTTTATTATCTACCTTTTCTACAATTGTTTTGTATCATCGAATGCCCCCCCCCTCATTGTTAAGCCTTTTATATATTTGTATTGCCAAACTTTAATTTACCCGAAAATCACCCTTGAACATGTTATGCCATTCTGTGGAAAGGATGCCTGAGGAACTGAGGCATAAAAATTACTAAAAATTAAATCTAAAAGAGGCATTTCAGATAAAGCTATTGTTATGGCGTCAAAGACCTCGGTACAGAGATAGTCATATGTTAACATCTTCAAATCTTAAAACAATTGGCATATAAACTATATGATTAATTATGGAATTATAGATATAAGTAATAAATATAATACATGAATGATTTAGGAAACCTAACCTTGAGGAGTGACCTTTAACATTGACATGTGTACCATGTCACCAATCTCTCATACACACGTGTGTAATTATGTTAATATAAATGTGTGTATTTATAAATCCCTGTATGATCGCGCCTTTATGCATATAGATGTATGTTTTTAAAGAACGCATGTACATGTGTATGTTTGTATTTATGTGTGTAATTATCATTGTAATGATAACAGTGCTAATTCATCAGCGAATGCTAAATATTGCAAGTGCGTTTAGAGGAGATGCGTAAATATAGGAAAGTTTTATCGCCATTTCCATGATCCATGTGGCTAATATCGTCACTTCTACACGACTTCGACTCACTAAAAAGACAGCACAAATTGCTTTATAGACAATCTTCATGTAGGCGTCATAAAATGGTAAACAATCAAATACTGGATTCTTTCCGAAGACTGTATGTTGTGTTGATCCTTTCCTTTCTGGTCAAATTAAGCCAATTTCCTCAATTAGCGTTGGTTTTGTAATCGCACTAATAGGTCTCATGCGGGTATGGGTATGTGTTTTGCCGCTGCTGGGAAAGTGAAAGATTTATATGTTTCACAGATATGCACGCATGCATGCACGCACCCCCTCCCCCCACACACAGATGCAGACATACACGCGCGCGCACACACATACACACACACACACAAAAAAAAAAAACCCACACATACACGCGCGCACATACACGAAGGCACCACTCGTCTCACTGTGATAAACCCTTTTTCATTCTCAGTCTAAACGTTACGAGGATTGTATTCACAATTCGTGATTTTCTGTGTCAGTTTATTTTCACACATTGAACCGAAACGTCTTATTATTGCGAAATTTAATGAGATATCGTCATTAACACTTTTACACCTCTGTCACACTGTTCATCTATTTATCTTGTTGTGATGTAGACAGATTGTTTATTATCAGAATTAATCGAATTTGACATAATTGGTTTATGCGTTTGGCTCATTTTCTTCACGTTTTACTTTTCAGAAAAGCCAACGTTCCCCATTTGTTCGCAAGCGAGATAGATAGATAGATAGATAGATAGATAGATAGATAGATAGATAGATAGATAGAGAGAGAGAGAGAGAGAGAGAGAGAGAGAGAGAGAGAGAGAGAGAGAGAGAGAGAGAGAGAGAGAGAGAGAGAGAGAGAGAGAGAGAGAGAGAGAGAGAGAGAGAGAGAGAGAGAGAGAGAGAGAGAGAGAGAGAGAGAGAGAGAGAGAGAGAGAGAGACACTACAGGCTTACACTGAAGGCATTCACTGTATATTAAATCCTTGGAGTAATGCAAGATGGCAACTTTGTCTTATACGTTTTGCGTTTATAATTTTGTGAACAAAAACAATGAAAATTTGAAGACAAATAATTGTTTACTTTGATGAGACAATATTGTCCTTTTTTTAGCTTTAGGTCTAAGCAACGACAGCGGATAGATGAACCTTTATGAGGACATATGCCATTCATTAAAACTAGCAAACAGACGGATTCATTATAATTCGGAGGATGAAATTGGATAAAATAGGGATTCTAATTCTATCCAACCTTAATATTACCTGTGTATACGCGTATTACGGCACCTCGACGCCCTTGAATATCACAGCGTCACATAATCAGCCCCAAATCGTCATATACGTAGGTCAGGCGGTGGCTATTGTTATAATACCGTTATCATCGCGGACATCGCCCGATGCTATCTAATTGTGGCAATGAATGAGATTAATATTGCTCTGATGTGTCACATATTCCGCTGGCTATGGACATGCCAATTATCTTGTCTCGGTTTGCTCGCAACAAAAGGCGGCCGCTAGGATCTGACAATGGAACAGCCGGGATTATCGTTTCTAACCGACGTCAACGAGACGCAGTTCGTCGGAGGAAGAAGCGGCTACAAGGTGGATGATCCTCAGATGGGCAACGTCCTGGTCGGCGCCGATACGGAATCGAATCGGGATCGTTCCAACGCCAGCTTCCAGCCCAGCTACGGTCCAGAACTGACTCCGGTTTACGCGCAGGCCATCATCATCGTCCTGTACTCGTCGGTCACCGTACTGGCAGTTGGCGGGAACTTCATTGTGTGCTACATAGTGTTGGCGTACCAACGGATGCGTACCGTGACCAACTTCTTCATCTTCAACCTGGCCTGTAGCGACATCCTGATGTCCGTGCTTTGCATACCGTTCACGTTCGTCGCCAACGCCCTGATGCTGTACTGGCCCTTTCCCGATGTCATGTGCCCATTCGTCACCTACGTCCAGACGTTGGCCGTTTTCCTCAGCGCCTTCACGTTGGTCGGGATCAGTCTGGATCGGTATCGGGCGATCATGTTTCCGCTGAGGCCGAGGATGACCAAACAGCAGGCTGTCGTCATCATCGTTATCATTTGGCTACTCTCACTAGCCGTCCCCTTACCGATTGCTATTTTATCTAGGACGGCTCCACTAGATAACACGACTGACAAGTCACTATGTCTGGAGGTATGGCCGGATCCGCATCAAAGGTAAATATTGTAGGTAATATAGTACGGGAAGAGATAAATAAAAGATGTATTATCTCAAATTAAGGATGACCTGAAAACAGTTGTTGTGCTGATTATTTCTGCTATACACACACACGACCCCCCCCCCACACACACAGGCACACGCACACACACACAGATACAAGCACAAAGTAGAGTGGATTCGGTTAGCCAGGGCGCTGGTCACGTCCGGTAAATATGGTCGAGGGGTGACTTTCTAGGGAAATAAATCCTACAAATACAAATATGAGGTGGATTCTAACCCACAACCTGGAGGTTTGAAGCATAATATTCTAACCACTACGCTATCACAACACCGCCCTCATTTTGGATTGTTGTCATATGGTTTACTTTGTCTGTGTTCTTTCTATTGCCTAAAATAATCGGTTCAAATAAATAATGATGTATTCAGTATCTCTATTGTTCTCATCTTCCCATTGACGTAACATATTTTAAAAAAAAGAGATTATAAAAAAACGGAGGCAGTAAGGGATTGACTTACGAAGGATTATAATTATAATTGTTCTACAGTACTTTCTGCCTCTGTTCGTCCAAAGGTTTAAGGTCGTTGCTTCAGTAATGTCGTTCTTAACTACTAACCAGCAAATCTAGATCAGATAATGTTACGCGAATATCAGGAGTATTTTTATTTATTATTGCCAGTACAATTAGTGTTCGTATTCACACGATGTTGGTTAACATTGGGGTGCCGGCCTAAGTAGCATGTCGTGGTCGGTGTACGATAGAAACTTTAATCCGGTGAGTGAGCAGCCATGAATGAAGTACATCACGGTGTGTTCTCGTATAAACAGACAAGTCAATTTACACACATACGGATAAAGTGTGTATGAGAGAGAGAGAGAGAGAGAGAGAGAGAGAGAGAGAGAGAGAGAGAGATGTTTCTGCCCCTTATAAGCCCCTGTACGTTATTTACACAGCATACACCATACAGGCCAAAATTACCGAAAATGTCTGAAAACTGTATTAATCTGTCTTAAAAGGATGCCATTCTTTAAGATGTTTGACCTTCAGTATGTCATCTCCGATGCTGCAGAAATCACTTTATTTCTTGGCCTGATTACTATCAGAGGAGCAAGTAACTTAACAAAAAACATAATTAGTGCAGTTCATGTATTTAGAAACCTCTCATGATACGGTGCTCTATTGACGATTAAATTATTATTATTATTATTATTATTATTATTATTATTACTATTATTATTATTACTATTATTCATCAGTAGTGTTAAATAGTAGTAGTAGTAGTAGTATTGGTGGTAATATTATCATTAATAGTAGTATTAATAGTTGTAGGTTAGCATTAGTAGTAGAAAACCTAGTGATAGAAAGAGTAGTAGTAGTAGTAGTAGTAGTAGTACTAGTAGAAGTAGTAGTAGTAGTAGTAGCAGTAGAAGAAGTAGTAGTAGTAGTAGTAAGAGGAAAAATAGCAGCAGGGACAACAGCAACAAGATCAATAGTAGACAGCGCCATATATTTAGCATCTCTATTGTTCTTGCCTTCCGGTTGACTTAACCAATTTCGAGAAGAAAAAAAAAACACACGAGATTATATCAAAGTGAGGCGGCGTGGGATTGACTTACGTAGGTCTTGTTTTTCAATCTTCCAGATACATCTACAGCCTAATGATAATGGTTCTACAGTACTTTCTGCCCCTGTTCGTCCTGATGTTCACCTACACCAGCATAGCCATCGTAATCTGGGGAAAGAAGGCTCCCGGTGAGGCTGAGAACAACCGAGATCAAAGGATGGCTGCTTCAAAACGTAAAGTATGTAAAACGGGATGAAGACACCGCGGGCAACAACTTTAAGTGTTTCTCTTTTTAACAGAAAGAAAAAAAGATATTCCCTTGTACGTCTCGATTCTTCACGTTGAAACAGAATTCTTTCTGCCTTAAGTGATGAATTGGAGGCTGATACATTTTAGCCGAAGATTTCATTTCGATAAAAACAAATCGCTTTTTGGAACTCGCCGGCACGCCGATCCTGAATAATGGCTAAATGCAATCGGCTTCCCAGAAAAATGGCCACTGTATTACTGGGTCAAGTCGTACATCACGAAGGAGAAATTTGACGTTTCGGGATCAGATCGTGCTACGTTACGCACTACATCACACCTGTTGTGCCATCCGCATGCTCCATTGTACTTTCTGAAATTGACGTCCGAATCCGAATTGATGCATCGTACTCTGTTATGCCTTCGAGCTGTCAATCTTATGCGGTCGATGTGCCAATGATGGATAGGTTCTGTGTGAACCTTTGCTATTGGTGCAGAAAGGTGTCTTTGATGTTCCTCTCAACACGAGCCATTCACCTATTTATGAACACGTGCGCTTATTAGGAGCGTGCTGTTTATAATATGCTGCCGTATTTGATAAGTAATGACCGTTCGACGAATTATTTATTGTACATACCTTTACAATATTCATCCATCGATAAATGGCATAAGCCGTGGACTTTCCCCACAAAGTAGAATATTTTACACCAGGAAGTTTTTTCTCTCAACATCAATCTGTATTTGCTCCAATACAATTTGACACTCCCTATTCCCATAGAAGCATTCGGTGTTATGGCCTTGGTTAGGCACTGATATAGAGTTGAATGAATTCATACTTGTGGAGATGGAAGTAGGTTATCAAGATTTCATACGAAATTGTGGCATTCTAACTCAAACCAATGCTATTTGCCTGCACACACTATCTAGCTGGATTGGAAGTGATTTTTAGCATTGAGATTAGTCATCGACACTTCCTCCATATCCCCAATGGAAGATGTCAAAGGTAACAACATCTGACTTGTACCTGTCGTCCTCCACGCCTTGTCGTATCTAGTAACATCTATCTATTTGTCCACCTGTATATTTAACTGTCTAAATTACATTGAAACTACATTGAGTACTAATTATGAAAAATTCGAGTTTAAAAATATATCATCTGTGTTTATAGATAATTAGATAACGTGCAATTACTGAGATTAGATTTTGCTGAAAAAGTATTTGAAACAAATAATTTCATATATTCTGTTAAATGCATGAAATATTTGCATTTGTTCAAATACATATTCTTGTCTCTGGTTATGAGAACAATACAGGCCGGTTGAAAGGGCAGAATTATATCAACAACACATATGTAACTCTTCATTAAGGTGATATATTATAGAATATTAAGACAGCCTACTACGGAAATGAGTATTTATATTTTGGTTTATTTTAAATCTTCGATGTAATAAAACATTTTAATTACTAGTATCAGGTTACCAACATTTTCTCTTGCAGCATTCATCATTTTAGTTTCTCGTATTTTCCAACAATTTTAATGTTTACTAAACAAACTGACCATCTTATCTAGTATTTATCATTTTTATAACATGAACCTGATTGAATTCTGGAATGAATTTAGACAAGAACAAAAATAACAACCCATAAAGCACATCCTGTGTGACGCTGATATTGAGCAATTCTTCGAAATTAAGATTAAACAAAACATCATTTCGAAAGATCGATTCCAAATATAGCATCTATTGTAATGTACATAATAATCTTAAAAGTTCTGTAATGTAATTAGAAAATATTCAATATCGTTCATACAACATTTGGAATATAATGAATTCTACAACCTCCAAAAATACAAGATTTTATGGCAAACATCATCTTCAAATGGAACAAATGAATTATGGAAATACCCCACTAGCATTAACATAACAATAGTTGATTAAAATGTCACTCCACTCACACAAAATACTAATTAAGTAAATTTACAAATAAAAGATAAGATAAAAGTCAAGATGAACAATAACATAAGTTATGAAGTTATAACAATCAGAAAAGAAATAAATAAAAAAAACAATTATTATTTTGATTGATTGAGGTATATATATATATATATATATATATATATATATATATAGATATAGAGTGAGTGAGTGAGTGAGTGAGTGAGAGAGTCAGTGAGTAAGAGAGAGAGAGAGAGAGAGAGGGAGGGGGGAGTGATACTATGACATAAACCTTGATATTATAGAATTTTGGGATAAAAGCTTGGTTATAACGTATTATTTTGTAGTAAACATTCACTTTATAACTATATTGTATTCCACTAAACCATATTATAAGACTATTCCCTCATTATTTGTATTATATCGTATACAATAAAACGAATCAATCTATCCATCTATCCATCTATCGATCTATATCTGTCTGTCTATCTGTCTGTCTCTATTACAAGAACTGACGACTGCTGGCTTTTCTGAAAAGGCAATAATATCCAATAAAATTAATTTTAATAATATACAATTTCTTGGATTAAGCTAATCATTAGACTAACTAACCATCTTTGTGTTATAGAGAAATACACATCTGGTCGTTAATGATGTTTATATAAAACATCAAAGTACCTAGAATTAAAGTACAAATGTTCTATAATATACACGATATCATGCGGTTTGAGTTTTAATTGTCATTTAGTGTTTACATATTATTTGTTAAACTATAGCATCCATGATATACCATCATCTATGATGATGATGATGATGATGATGATGATGATGATAATATTTATCTTACAGATGGTTAAGATGATGATAACGGTGGTGGTAATTTACGCCATCTGTTGGCTACCTCTGCACACCATCACTCTGGTCGGAGACTCCTACGACGAGGTCTACTCGTATCCGTATATCCACGTGATCTGGACGGCTTGCCATTGGCTGGCGATGAGTAACAGCTGCTACAATCCGATCGTCTACTGTTGGATGAACTCTCGCTACAGGAACGGCTTCCGGTACGCGTTACGCTGCTGTCCCTGTATCCAGTACAGAGCCGAGCAGCACAGTCCGGAACGGTTCCACCGCCTACACACCTACGTCACGACAATGAGGTCGACGATTGGCGGCGACCGGCTGTCGTCGCGTACCAATCCCGCTTCCGGATCTCCGTACTCGCAGCGGCGGCGTAAATCTTCGGGATTCTCGACCACGGAACAGATCTCCCTCGAAGCGGTCGAGAATGGCTTTTCCAGCGGTCGTAACGGCAAATCGCAACCTTCGGAAGGTCAAGGACAGAATCAAGCTCTAATTAGAAGCCGAGAAAAATGTTAAAGAATATTTTACAGAAAGTCTGATTGACGAATGTAATATACGCTAGACGTGACATGATGTTGATGAAGGTATCGACAAACAGGAGACTGTGGGGGGGGGGGGGTTAAAACTGTACATTTATGAATATGTCAAACTGAGTTTGTGGCTGTATACAAAAGAATGATAGATGAATATATTGATAAATAGAGGAGAGAGAAAGAAAAAGAATATGTGTGTGTCAGGACGTGCGTCTCTATCTCTCTCTCTCTCTCTCTATATATATATATATATATATATACCTGTGTGTATGTGTGTGTGTGTGTGCGTGTGCGTGTGTGTGTGAGTTATTTAACACTATATGACCATTATGTTATATATTAGTAGGGTATAATCAAAATACGATAGCCAACCATACTGATGATAATAAGCTATTTTGTCAATATTCAATAACGTATCCACATATAAACGCAGGTCTACATGCATGCAAGCACGCGCGCGCACATACGCACACAGACATGTTAATTAATTTTAAAACTACTTGCTTTTACAAACCCAAGTTTGTACGGATTACGTAATCTATGATTTCTGTTTTCCTACTTAAAATGGTCACGTTCTTTATGAAATGTCTCTTGATTACAGTTGGCTGACGGATTTAATAATAATAATAATAATAATAATAATAATAATAATAATAATAATTCAGCTGATTCTAATTCTACCAAAAAGGTCTCACAAACGACTTTATTTATATGTTAATTTTAGAATTATCCCAGTGATATATACAATCTTTTCAGAATATATGTAAAACAAATGTGCTCATATTGATTTAATGAATAAACATCGTAGTTACAATAATAGTCCCAACCTTGCTAACACACACACACACACACACACACACACACACACACACACACACACACACACACACACACACACACACACACACACACACACACGCCACACACGCACGCACACACGCACAGGCATACAATAACGTACATACTATATATATATGTATGTATATATATATATATATATATATATATATATATATATTAAAGCTAATCTTTATAATGAGGTAATATGTATATTACCTGAAATATTCACGTATAATACACGTATTACCTGAAACATTTCAGTAATATACATATTAGCTGATTATAAAGATTAACTTTAACATATATAAACCAACATTAACTCATATAATAGGTAGTATTTACCTATATTTTGCTTTATATTGCTGCTAAAGGTGTTTGGTAATATAGCGGTATCATTTTAGCATATAGAAACTAAGGTATTCAATACATGTTACAACAACATATGTACGTATTTGTTTACATAATAGTCGTTCATGACACTAATATATCATATATCATTGACTGCCAAATGACACCTAGATAAGTTATATTCAGAGATGGAGAGAGCTGTAATGTCCAGTTAGTATTGTAGAAACATCAGACATGATGGCTAACGCTATGTATAAAGGCTAAGAAAAGAGATTAGGGAAGAGCTTATTTTTATATTTTGCAATAAATAACTCTCTCTCTCTCTCTCTCTCTCTCTCTCTCTACTATATCTCTACTATCTCTCCCCCTTCTCTGTCTGTCTCTGTATATCTATCTATCTTTTTATCTAATTATCTATCTATATGTTTGTCCTACTATATTAATGACACCACACACACAATCACACACACTCACAAGCGAACACATCCATCAAAACATAAGCACGCACACACACACACGCACGCACGCACACACACACACACACAGTAAATAAACATCTACAAAGTGTACCGTGATAGTTTTAGTGACGTCATTTGTTATTGTGGTAAATCATTGTCTGTTGTGTTAAGAGGTCACTCTTAAAGGTTTTGTTCACTTATATATATATATATATATATATATATATATATATATATATATATATATATATATATTCTTTTCGAAATAAATGTGCATAGGTCTTAAGCTGTGTATACACGTTAGTTGTGTTTGTGTGTGTGTGTGTGTGTTGCCACGTCCGGCAGCCAAATTACTTTATAATAAGCCGTATTCAATGGCCAATTTCCGTCATTACCTGTGTCTAGACATCTAACTAGTGTTACTTCCTACCTGTGTCAGCCTCTGAGCCCATATCGCTGTCAGACTTTCAGGTCGTACACGTGGCTAACAAGACTTAGCCAATCTACCCCACGATAACTCTATCTGAACTCCGAACTCCTGTTGATCGTTCACTATACAGGTAACCTATGTCACCCAAAGTGGACTTACATAAGTTTAAATGACCTTTAAATGCACGTTTTATATAGTAAAGTGAGCTTAATTATGTAGACATATTTTAGTGGGATCGTATAACCAGAGACAGTAGAACATAAACATCTGAGAAGATTGACCACTGACCGGTTGATATATTGTCTTACAAATGATCTTCCTTCCCTAACCAGCCACCTAGCACTGACTTATGTGCAGATCCACCCACCTATACGCATCCATTCACATACCTACAAAAACAAGCCGCGTACCGTCATCTACACGCATATTTAGGTACCCTGATGAATCATCCAGACACCGGATTCGCGATTCGTCTCTCTCTCTCTGTGTCAAGTTGCCCTCCACACATTGCTATAAATACCTCAACATAAAATCGGAGCTTTCTAAGACCAGTTTATGCTTTTAATTCCAAAGCAAGCTGTGAGTATATTGACACCAGTGTCTAGACTAACCGGGCTAGAAATGTGTCAGGTCTACCTCTGATATATAATACGGTGATGCTGTAATTATTTTATCTATATAATAAAGTCACTCTGCAGCGTTGTATTATGTTGGCTACATACAGTGGCTCGCTCTGGTGGTGATTTATATAGGTTATGTCAATGTCACGTTATCCGTTACATCAGCCGAGACGTGTACGATATATATGGTTCATATAGGTAGGATTTATATTGTTATTCGAACCCAAAATAAAGCTGAGGTCAGAATCTGGGGTGTCGAAATGTTATATATACAGGTTTCTTTATGATATGTATGTAGCAAATCACCATTGAACCACACGTACGTATTGTTTGTTGCGAGCTGTGGTATCAAATGGTATGTTTTTACGTGCTTCCGCTTTTTGTACGTAGTCTGCATGTAGCCGCTTTCCTGTGGGCGTGACATATTTGTCGCGTACGAAAAGCGAATTAGCTGGTTCCCACAGGCTGATGAGTAGACCAGACACATGCTTAGGTATACGCACGCATCTATCAATATGTGGAGGTATGGAACATTTTATTTTTAGATTAATGTATGTATAGTTGTATTTAGATTTATGGAGGTAGGTTTCGAAGGATGTTTAGATATGTTGATGCTCTGTGCCTGTTGCCTCTTTATATGTACCCTAAAACATACACATACATACACATACACACACACGCGCGCACACACACGCACATATATGCACGCACATGCACGCACACACGCACGCACACCCCCACACACACACCCACACACACACAGTAAATAAACATCTACAAAGTGTACCGTGATAGTTTTAGTGACGTCATTTGTTATTGTGGTAAATCATTGTCTGTTGTGTTAAGAGGTCACTCTTAAAGGTTTTGTTCAAGCTTATATATATATATATATATATATATATATATATATTCTTTTCGAAATAAATGTGCATAGGTCTTAAGCTGTGTATACACGTTAGTTGTGTTTGTGTGTGTGTGTGTGTGTTGCCACGTCCGGCAGCCAAATTACTTTATAATATGCCGTATTCAATGGCCAATTTCCGTCATTACCTGTGTCTAGACAACTAACTAGTGTTACTTCCTACCTGTGTCAGCCTCTGAGCCCATATCGCTGTCAGACTTTCAGGTCGTACACGTGGCTAACAAGACTTAGCCAATCTACCCCACGATAACTCTATCTGAACTCCGAACTCCTGTTGATCGTTCACTATACAGGTAACCTATGTCACCCAAAGTGGACTTACATAAGTTTAAATGACCTTTAAATGCACGTTTTATATAGTAAAGTGAGCTTAATTATGTAGACATATTTTAGTGGGATCGTATAACCAGAGACAGTAGAACATAAACATCTGAGATGAGTGACCACTGACCGGTTGATATATTATTGTCTTACAAATGATCTTCCTTCCCTAACCAGCCACCTAGTACTGACTTATGTGCAGATCCACCCACCTATACGCATCCATTCACATACCTACAAAAACAAGCCGCGTATCGTAATCTACACGCATATTAAGATACCCTGATGAATCATCCAGACACCGGATTCGCGATTCGTCTCACTCTCTGTGTCAAGTTGCCATCCACACATTCCTATAAATACCTCTGATATATAATACGCTGATGCTGTAATTATTTTTATCTATATAATAAAGGAACCCTGTTGCGTTTTTTATGTTGGCTACATACAGTGGCTCGCTCTGGTGGTGATTTATATAGGTTATGTCAATGTCACGTTATGCCCTATATCAGCCGAGATAATTAAATGCTGTGTACGCCCGTAAAGAGACAGGAAAGTCAATTCCGATAAAAATATATTATTATGTAAAATTATTTACAACATATTCTAGACGCACGAACTCCAGTTGAAAAGATATACATTAAGATTAGTCGTATATGGGTACATTACATAATGGGTAGGTGAATAAGTGAATGGGTGTGTCAGTCGATGAGTGAATCAGTGAGTCAGTAAGTTCGTTTTCTATCGGTTCGTCTTTCTGTCGGACAGTCATTGGGGCTTTGTATCAAAACACACAGACAGATACATACATACATACATACATACATACAGACAGACAGATACTGTATGTATGTACGCGCCCTCTTTGTGTTCTTATAATATGCTGCTTTTCGTTTTTCGCTTATTTGATTTCGGTTTATGATTTCCATACACAGTTGTTAAATCGGCGTGTCAGGAAGAAACAAACGGCAGCGCGTTACAGTAAGATTTGATGGCGAAAAGGATTTCTGCTGCATAGATGATTTTCAAGCACCGAACACATCTTTGAAGTGTTCAAGTCAAAGCTCTTAGAACTTACAATAACAGCGTTCTTCAATAGAGGGATATCGTAAAATTGAGAAATAAATCATGAAAGTGCTGCCGCAAAATAGATCAGTCGGAATATTTACTCCCAATTTTAGGACCATTCATCATTATATCATCGAACGTCATCTTAATGGTAAGTCGGACTCGTCTTAAAAATAACCGGACGCTGTACGTCTTTTCCAGAAAGGTTCCGGCGCCTTCTGTTAGCGATATTGGATTACATTTCACTGAAAGCAATCGGTGAGAAGTGATTGTTCTCATTTGGAACAGTTCAATTTCCTGATTAATGACGGGACCGATTTGACAAAGGAATGGATTCGCGCATGTAAACATCAAGTCAATATATTCTACGTCCCGTTCGCAAATTGGGCTATGAATTATCTCGAAATAATGACACATTTTTTCCTGTTAGAAACCGGCAAAAAACGTCAGTTTTATGAGCTAACTTCGTTCCTTATATTCCAATGTCTTATTTCTAGTGTAGCTGCTTCTTTCTCGTGACCTTATAGCAGAAACGGTGTGAAAGATAATAGTGGGTTCAATGAGATGGCATCATCTATAACTGCGACCTTCGGTAATATGGCGATAATATATATTTCAGGTAATTATTATTTAGCGTCACTGAAACAAGATAAATATCACCTGATAAAGAAATATGACTAGTTAACTATGTTAGTATGTTTGATAGAGAGGCTCACAGAGTATTGTATTCATTAGCATTAGAATGACAAAGGACAGATATACTGTAAATCGACAAATTATGGCGACGTATTAAGTTGGCGAATTATTGGGTCTCAAATTATCGAATTTCGTCATTTTATCTGTAATATCAAGTCTGAATTATTTGTGTAAATTCACGAATATTGTCTCAAATCACACCGACACCTGTAATTTCTTGTAATTCACATCATAAGCCAATACACGTTCACACTGCGGCTGACTGATTTTTATCCAATCATGCACAACTTTCAAAGGAAGTCACATGGTGCATGAATGATGAATTGTCAGTAATCCACTTGAAATATCACAGTTTATTATAAACATTCTTGGAAAGTGTCACCATTATGTCACCATACCTTTAAATGTTTAGGGTGTCGTGTAATTAACTTTGGTGTGAATGTTGAATGTTGTATTTTAAATGTATGGACACCCTTTATTGCAATGTGTGCCTCTTACAATGGTTTGTGCTAGATTGAGATAAACTGTATGCCAATATGATATTTTCTGGTTATATATATATATATATATATATATATATATATATATATATATATATATATATTGAAACACGCACACACACACACACGTTCCTTGGGCCTTCATTGTCCCAATCTAACCAATGTCACATTACCTGCAGTTTAAGATATAAGCCCTTAATTGAACACGTTGTTGTTTTAGCTCAACAAATCCATTAGACCCTGAAGTAAGAATTATTAATGAAAAGAATACATTTGACTGAGGAAGGTCACTTACTATAACTGGATATACGCCATATATACAATAACATTTATCCCCATTAAGGGTCACCATATTCGTATTGAAGCGACTCCATTCAGCTGTGTATTAAAGATTTGAATAAATAACTTATGGGCTAATAAATAAACAGGTCGGCTGCTTTCTGAATATTTGAATAGGAAACACTTTGTAGGGGACACTTGTAAACTGATAAAGAGAATATTGTGGCTGCCCGCGAACGCACACACGCACGCACGCACGCACACACCGACTTCATTTAACTGAGTCTAATTCCCCATTAACAAAATGCGTCAACAATAATATGGATCTGCCACGTGGCAAATGGCGATCTCTCCCACCCCCCACTAATGAATATTGTCGTTCACACGATTGAAACTCACGAGTGACCTGTTTTGTTTCCATACACTTCTGTTACGATTATGTGTTTATAAATTATAAATGTTTTTCCCGATCGAAGAACCGCTTGGCAGCCGATGTTTGGAATATTGCAATAATTATACATGCTTTTATTGTTGTTAAATGGTTACAATCAATGGTTCTTTCACCAATTCTCTATTTAGATCGAATTAAAAGACATCGCAAAAGCTAAATGAAAATGTTTCGCATCCATTATTGAAACAAATATTGAAGTTAAATAAGTTTAATTATCAATTAATACCTTCTCTATTGCTACTGATGGATGTTCTTATTGGGTTGATTGACATATCAGCTCAGTTAAGAGGTGAGTATCTGCATCTCTGTCTGACTAGGTGAGCTGAGATTAGTATGGCCTTCTAATATACTATGGATCAGACGGATATTAATATATCAGCAAAGTAAAAATTGACGAGTTCCTAGCTCCTGCTGGAATCCTAGACTTTAGTTTGGATAATACGGCCGTGGATCGATATTTAAATGAGACCGGCGTTATAAAACGAGTGTATAATAGTGTAACTGAATTGACCACAACAACAGTTATTTTTTGTCCCAAATAATAATAATAATAATAATATATTTGATAAAGCGTCATTACTAGCATGAGCCATTTAAAGGCGCTGTACAAATAATAGGTAATATAATAATATCCCAAATAAAAATCTGTAAAAACTCTATAAGAGATATAAAAGATACTAATTATTTATCTGTGAAAGCAACCATGACCAGGTGTGCTTTTAGAACGGATTTAAAATTTTCAAGAGATGATGCATATCTAATATCTGTCGACAACCTATTCCACAAAGTGGGGACTGCAACACTAAACGTTCAATCACCATATGACTTGAGCCAAGACAAAGGGACCTGCTATAGTATCTTACTGGATGAACTGCATTTTCGAGATGTCTTTCTAATGGACACCAGTTCACACAGGTATTCTGGCGCACTATCATTAATAGATTTATAAGTTATTAATCAAATCTTGAAATGGATGCGCTTTCTAACAGATAGCCAATGTAGTTTTGAAAGAATTAGGTTGATATGATCATATTTTCGAGTATTTGTCAGCATATACTATTTGTTTTATTATCATTTAATGTTAGATGATTTTGAGTCATTAATATAGCCGAATATCAGCAATACAATGTTCTAAATTCTTCAAGGAAGAGGAGACATTTAACTTATTGTCAGGATTCAATGACATATACAGCTGTGTGTCATCAGTATACAAGTGATATTTAACCCCATATCGCTGTGCAATGATCCCAAGAGGATGGCTTTAAATTGTGAAAATCAGAAGACCAAGAACTGAAACCCTGAACAGACACTTTCTGAAAGAGTTGTTCCAGATAGAATCGAAACCATTCAAGTACGTTTCCTGACAGACTGAACTTGTCTTTTAACCTAGAGAAAAGTACATTATGGTCAACTGTATCAAATGCTGTAGACAGGTCAAGAAGAACAAGTAATACTGGCTTATCTTGAGCACTTTTATATGCAGACTGTATTAAATCATTTAGATTATTATTAATAACATACTTGTTTAGAATGAAAGCAGCTGCCCTTTCTATAACTTTAGATAAAAATTTAAGATTATTATTAATGGTTTTACAAGGGCATATTTTATGGATCTTGGAAAACAACCAGAGGGAACGATTTATTAACTATATTTGTAAGTGAGCTTATCAGAATATTCAGACAATCTTTCACAAGCCATGTAGGCATAGGGTCAACTATACAGAAAAATTTAGATGACCTTTTCACCAACTGTATGATATCAGTCCCTGTAAAATATATCCATCATGGATATATAGTATTCTTATACCAATGGCTCACCCTGTGATGTATATTTAATATCTTTTGAGAGAAGAAGTTATTAAAACAATGGGCTATATGGTTATTTGAGTGATAATATTTGGAAGGCCAGTCTGGATTTTACGAAATACTTTATTCACAACACTGAAAAGGGTCCTTTGATTTTCAATCGACGCATTGATCTTTTTATTGTAACATTCTGATTTAGCAGAGGCAAGGGTATTTTTTACTAGAATTTTACTGACCTTAAACATTTCATAATGAACATAAAACCGGTCCTGATCCACAGCTGCTCACAATACCTACTGTGTCTCTTTTCTGCATGATTGCCCTTATTGTAATATGGAAGCAGTTGTCTTTTTGACATTTCCTTTGTCCTTAAAGGTGCATGGTCATCTAAAAAGTCAATCGACTTATATTGTCTGTATGAAGTAACTTTAGTGGAAACAGATTGTTTCAGTAAAGACACATCAATATTAATATGTAAATGATCAGACAGCACGCAATTATTTTAGCAATCCCAATGTATATTCAAATCACCCAAGAACAACAGATTGTCACTATTGGTGGCAAGGGAGTCAACAAATTCGGAAAATTCCTTGAAGAAATCTGCGGCTTTCAGGCCATTTTTCTAAGTGGGGATTAATTGGTAATGTTGGTAGACTTAGCCTGAAAGCGTAAATGGGTGTCCACACTTCAAAGGATCACGAAGAAGACTGTCGACTTCGCCCCCTTTCTTGTGAATCTGAGCTCTATGACGAAATGAAAATTTAACTGGAGTCACATCACCAAACAATTTCTGATCTGAAACATTACCAGTCAGGCAAGTGTCTACAATGACAAGAGCATTAAGGTCCCTATCCTTAACAATATCAGATATTTAATCGGATTTATTACAGATTGACTGACAATTTATTAGATCCAATCCTTACATTCTATACAGCTGTGCCATTTTATGGTATTATTGGCACAGCGATCAAATTACTTGCATCAGACCCCATCTGTTTTGGACAATAGTTTGTAGTAGAAATATGGATAATGTCTACAAAATGAAACAGAACAGACATAGAATCAATCAGTGCATATAAAATCAATTAAGTGACATATATTGCTATGGGTTAGGTCCGTAGTTAATATTCCATCCTTTAACAAACACAATTCCTTTAGCAAAACACTATTAGCTACACACTTCTCCTTATTTTCATATACACCTTTTATGTATTGCTTATTCATCACTGAACATTCACTATACTCATCTTCATTTAGTTCAACAGCCGAACTATCCGAGAACTATTCCGGTGCCATTACATCGAGAGCCGGTCATACTTCCCGGCATGCATCCACATATTCACCAAATATGGTTTTAATCCATGTAATTGATAAAGTGGGCAATAGGCCAGGCTGCATACTGATGAAACATTATGATCAATGTTAATACAATTAAAATAGCAGTGAATAAGCAATTTTGGCATTATTAGAGATATGGAATAATGCGATGATGTTAAATAATCACATAGTTTTTATCATCAGTCAATCTCAGGGCACTTTCAGCCATACACAGATGAAGATTAACAATGGAAGTTAAATAATCACATAGTTTTTATCATCAGTCAATCTCAGGGCACTTTCAGCCATACACAGATGAAGATTAACAATGGAAGTTAAATAATCACATAGTTTTTATCATCAGTCAATCTCAGGGCACTTTCAGCCATACACAGATGAAGATTAACAATGGAAGTTAAATAATCACATAGTTTTTATCATCAGTCAATCTCAGGGCACTTTCAGCCATACACAGATGAAGATTAACAATGGAAGTTAAATAATCACATAGTTTTTATCATCAGTCAATCTCAGGGCACTTTCAGCCATACACAGATGAAGATTAACAATGGAAGTTAAATAATCACATAGTTTTTATCATCAGTCAATCTCAGGGCACTTTCAGCCATACACAGATGAAGATTAACAATGGAATGGTTGAAATTATTTAGAGAAGAGGAAAAAGAAATCATGGTCAAGTAATACATCCAGATGTGTGTTATCGATATAAAGGGATCATTAACAACACTACATTATTGTGATCGGTGAATGATACGAGTAAATACTAAAGAGCTTTAAATAGCAAACATAGGACACCTGACAAAATGTCTTAAAGTGACATTCATATTATTATAAATGAAACGTACTATGGTCAACTATAACCGATGCAACGGGTAGTTCCAGGAAGCACGATAGTACGTTTATACTCAGTGATATTCAATCAAGATTGTAATAGTTTTGTGACTACGTTTCTATGCGCTGTCGTGATTCATTGAGTGTCTGTCTATAAGTCTGTCTATTATAGATTGTCGGCGACAGACTTTAGACAAAAACTAAACATTTAGAGTGAACCCGTCATTTTATTTAGAATAACACTAACAAAATTGTTATTGCTTTTATTACTACCTATATAAAGGACGATTAAAGAGGAATTTGTGAAGGTAATGATTATTATATATCTAGTTCCTTCAGGGAACACAATAATGATCTTTCTGAATAGGCTGTAAGAATATACTGCTACTCCTTGATAAATAATGCAGATATTGGGTCAGCTGCTCGGACACTATCTGACCCGACTACATATAAAACAATCACGATCTTTATCCGATATAATAGTTATTGTGGGAACAGTAATGAATGTTATGTTATGGCTTCTTATTATTATTATAGTATTCTAAATCAGAAATAATTACACATTTCTTGTTTATTTAAGCAAATGAGCTAGAGTCTTCAATTGTCCCCCTATCACCAGTAGACAGAATCGCGCTAATTATCGATCAGTTAGGAGGAAGCTCAAAGATCTATCCTTCCATTGTCGGGAAAAAAAAGATTGATGGAAATATCCTCATCAATGGTTGATGAGCTTTTGGTCAGTGATGATAGCTGGCTATGTATTACTTTCGTGTGCGTCGATAGGGCTGTGAATGGGTGGGTGTATAGATAGGTGGGTGAGTGGTTAGGTTGATAAGTGGGTGAGTGGTTAGGTTGATAGGTCGGTGAGCGGTTTGTTTATTGCTTGATTGATTACTTAGTTGATGATTTATTTAGCAAGATTTTCAAACGTGTAAGTGTTTCTGGATGTGTACATGTATATTATGTCAGGATGCCTGTCTCTGGATGTGTACATGTATATTATGTCAGGATGCCTGTCTCTGGATGTGTACATGTACATATTATATGGATAGTTGTCTCTAGATGTGTACGTGTATACAATAGCAGGATATTTGTCTCTTGATGTGTATATGTATATAAATGCAGGATGTTTGTCTCTTGATGTGTACATGTATATACTATCAGGATGTTTGTCTCTTGATGTGTACATAAATATATAATCAGGACGTTTGTCTCTTGATGTGTACATGTATATACTATCAGGATGTTTGTCTCTTGATGTGTACATGTATATACTATCAGGATGTTTGTCTCTTGATGTGTACATGTATATACTATCAGGATGTTTGTCTCTTGATGTGTACATGTATATACTATCAGGATGTTTGTCTCTTGATGTGTACATAAATATATAATCAGGACGTTTGTCTCTTGATGTATACGTGTATATACTATCAGGATGTTTGTCTCTTGATCTATGCATGTAGATAATAGCAGGATGTTTTTCTCTTGATGTGTACATGTATGTAGACGTCAAATACTGTTATTATAATCATTTTTGTTTGTACATATACATATTTATATTCTTTCACAATTGGAACAAAATTGTTCCTTTCTTTTGACTAACACTTTATGTGTGCACTGGCCACACTGCATATGTGTGTGTGTGTGTGTGATTTGTTTGCCACACCTGTTGATTACCAGCCTCTGTGATGACATGTTATGTTGTGCTGATATTTCCGTTATTTTTCATAGACAATGGCTATTATTATGGTTAGTACAATATCTATTTTATATTCTGTGATATGTAAGGCTTAACATACCCAAATTATATTCTCCAAAACTAGTTATATTAGTCCGTATTTTGACTGCAAAGTGAAGTTATATTTACTGTATAATGTCGGCTGTGTGTGGGAGTCATGCTAGTCACTGGTCAGTTAGGCCAAAGGGTATTAATTCTGTGTTGGTGGTAAATTTATATGTTTCTGACACTTGGTATCATAATGATTAAGTGGTTGTATAAGATAGTTATAGATATGGAGTGGAATATGACGGATATAAAGGGCATTTGAATTTTGAACTGGACTAAGTAATACTGCATACTATTTTGGTGTAACATGTACTTATGAATCTACTGGTATTTACTGAAATATTGAGTGTGAATTATCTTAGGCCAAACATAATTAAATGTAATGTTTCTTGACTAATGAATAATTTAGTAATTTGTTTTTATTTTATTTTTAGTTAATCGCTTCTACTCTTCTGTACTTTTGAATAAACGCATTAACATGGCTATACAACGTCCTGCGTCTACTGTCTGAAACTGAATTGTGCACAACATCCCTTGTCGCTACATGTATATAATAGCAGGATGTTTGTCTCTTGATGTGTACATATATATATATACTATCAGGAGGTATATCTGGAATTGTGTAATCAGTGAGTGAGTATTTTAGGGTGTACATATAGGTTTATGTATATGTTTATGTCTATGTTGCGGATGCATTACGAGGGCTATTCCGGATATATAGATAACGTAATGGTGTGTTTCTGTTCGTATACCACAGTCAATGGGTAGCCGACAAATACTCGGTGAGTTGGCTGTTTTATCCGAGAAGGTTAATTGGCACTGATAAAACACGATTATATCTCACTGAAAAGGTCGTGTGAATTAAGACCGAAAATGTTCAAGATGAAATAAAAATGTTTCAACATTCCGTATGTCGCTTGATGGCATAATTATATTAAGTTTATCATCGATTTATTTTGTTGCTAGTTTATGGATTATGAACGCGTTAGAATTGGATGGCTTGTTTATATCAGAGAGCACTGTGCCCTCGGGCTTTTCATGTCACATGGAATCCAAAGATATTCAAAATACAAGAATTCTTTATGTTGAGATATATATTGGAGGAACAATTTACCGATAAAATAGCGCAAGCTTAAATTCGGATTTGTTTTTAGTGACCACCGAATCACTGAGTCTGATAGAACTTTGATCTATCGCTTTTAGATAAATTAACCAAATACCCGATCGACGCAAACATTACGATGATTCGATCACACCATTTGAGTATCTGCATCCCTGTGCGCTATCCACTGAGCCATGAACAAGTACCAACAAAGCGATAAGTAATACTGAGATACTCACAGATGAGTGCTAACAGTCACGGTGTACGTGAATAGATCCCCTTATTTATGTTCAATAAAAACAACAACACCAAAGGTTGTAATCAACAAAGGTCCAAAGGCGTTTTTTTAGCAGACGGAATATTCAATCTGATTGATATAACTAACATATATCGATCTGCTGAAATGGACATTGATAAATAAATAAAGTGACGTAATTTGGATGAGACAACGATTTGCTAAGGTGAGCTTCAGTAATTTAGGTATAAAATATCTTTAAGATATCAAATTGTCTTGTCTTGTCTCTTGTGAAGAACTACACAAAAGCATATTCAAGTATTTTTTGAATGCGTATGTGAGTACATGGATTTTGTGTTTTGCATTTAAACTGTACGTGTGATGTTTCAGTGTTTATATGTACTGTAATCAATAATATGTTACATGGGATATTACAATTAATGTCGCCATTAATTTAATTCAGTCCAATGTTATTCTATGTTCCCTCATCCCTCATCGTATTCTCAAAACAATTAAACCAACAAACAAACAAAACAAACAGCATTTCCCTCCCTCATCAATCTTTGTTTGTTTCTCAGTGGCTTCCTGATTTAGAGGCTTGGTTTGTGTTGTTTCTACGCAAATCATTGGGAATCGTTTAGTTGACGATCATCAAACAATTAATCATAAAGACAGATAGCTTATATATATATATATATATATATATATATATATATATAATACCGAGGAAAACGTAAATACCTAATGATACTAAGAGGATTATGCCGTAAGCATAAATATGTTTCAAAACGAGGTATTATTTCTCATATGTTTCTTTAACTACTACTAGTTTCTGACTGGATATCGTCTCATAGTATCAAGTGAACGAAACAATATGAGGTCCCTAAATAACATTTCATCATATACAAGATAAAGTTAACACTTTTGATGGCTGAAGAAAAACACAGAAATATTTGAAAAATATGACATCAAAGATTGTCCAGATTTATGTACTTCATCAAATGACAACACAGTACGTAAGTGACTATTTCTGTTCTATTATTTATTAATAGTTTCCAGGAAGAGGCGACTGTATCACGCTCCCACGAAAACAAATAACATCAGATGGGATCAGGTAACATAGATAAGTAGTCAGAGTATGGAAAAATGACAGAGGTTAATGTTAGCAAAGACACTGTAGTTAATAATAACATAATTTGATGGGCTAGATTGTGGGAAGTGAACGGTTTTAGTTTGTGTTCATCGTTCTGATTGTCTAATAGATAATGATATGTTTTACGGCCACCTTTGTGGACAAGGTAGGCTAAATGGGCCGAGCGACCTCCAAAGGTAATGCGGCAAAGTCAAAGACGAAACACCCTCCGGATATGCCCACGCCGGGATTCGAACACGGCTGGTTGTGATCTGTGGTCCAACACACTACCGCTAGACCACGGATGTCCCCGATTGTCTAATAGATAGATAAGATAGAGATAATTACATAATAAAACATGATGATGATAATATTAGACTATTAAGATAATGGCTTCTTTTCTTGTTTCACACATGCACACACACCCACAGGCACGCAGGCACGCTGCACGTATACACACACACACGTACACGCTGGGCTGAGTGAAAACACTACTATTTCTGCTATTGTCAGAAGTATTAGGATTATTATCATCGTCGTTTGGTCACAACTCTGTAAGAATTATAAACATCTCTAAAACCTGAACCCAAGCCTTTATTATATGTAACATAAGACACACACACACACACACACACACACACACACACACTACTTCAATATGTAGATAGTGTACACACGACTAGTATGTCACATGTACAACTGAAATTGTTATGTTGGTTAACGCGACGGGGGTTTATAAAAGGCGATGTTCTGCGCCAATGCCACTCTATATGTATCCTAAAACGCACATTGCCCGTGCTAGACATCAGACCTATTTCGATTCAGATTCCTTATTACACAAATGTTTGAAAGTTATGTCGTTATTACAACATGTTTGAGTCTATTAGCTTTGTTATGTATAATGTAGAATCTATATTGTTGTCCTCTTATGTGGTCTGGCGAAACGACCTATTAATTCATACAATGCTGCTTGATGGATTTATACTCCTGGAGTCGTTTGTTACTCCGGTAGGCATCTCCATGGGTATTAAGCTGCGGACAGAGTTTTTTCCCATATTATGAGTAATTAGATTACACTGATATAGGAAATTTGTTAAATGTATAGCTATTATAATCCCGACGTGTCATTCGCAGTATCGGAGATCTGCCTGAAATCCGCTGTTCTCGACCATGGGTCAAATAGATCAAGTGGATAGGCGCTTTAATTTAGATCCCACCACACCTAACTGCATATACTTAGGGACGCTAAATTAGGCGTGAATGAACGTTCACTTTGTGATGAACGGAAACGTATGAGGGTTAGCTGTTAGGTTCGAGTAAATCATAGTATTTACTCAGCTTTGAGACGATATTTCGTTCTAGTCCAGTAATAAATCATTGTGCAGTATTGCTACTTTGTTTTTTGGAGGTAAATCACTTCATTGCTTCCATTTGGAGGTTGTGTACATAGTTTCACCTGGTCAGTAAAATGTAATATTTGTTAACACGCAGAAGGCCTAGAAAAGCCTAACATTTCACTCAGGTTAGAGTATAACTCTATCGATAGGGTTCACATAGATAGGATTTGTTTATTTATTCGAATCCAGTATAAAGTTGACGTCAGCATCTGCGGTGTCAAATGTGTACAAATGAAACTGTTATGTTGGTTAATGTTCCGGAGAGTCTGTAAAAGGCGTAACTTTTCACTCTGATTAGACAACAATTTAGGACGCCGAACCTGTCAGACCTATGTCTTATGGTTGGTATTGCTTGTATTTAGTTAGATGTTGATGATTTGAGCCAGTGCCACTTTATATGCATCCCAGAACACACATTTCCCATGCCGGACATCAGACTTATTTCTATCCCGATTACTTATCTCACGTTATGTCGTTATAACATATTTTATTTTATTAGCTTTACAATGTATTATGTAAAATCAGTATTGTTGTCCTGTTATGTGGTTTAGTGAAATTATCTATTAAATATGACAATGTTGTTTAATGGATTTATACTCCTGGAGGTGTTTGTTACTCTGGCAGACATATCCATTGGTATGAAGCTGCGAGCAGAGTTTTCACCATATTGTGAGTAATTAGGATTACACTGATATGGTAGAATTGTTGAATGTATAGCTATTATAATCCCGACGTGTGATTGGAGATCTTCATGAAATCTGCTGTTCTCGATTATAGAAATCAAAGATGCCATTTCATTCGCCTTTAGTTAATAATATTTTAATTAGATGTCTCGAACAAGCTCCTTAGTTTCAATTTATTATGATGAGGTAACTTGAAAAAGTATAGTCAATTTAGCATCTACTGCAGTTATGATTAAAGCATATTGTCTTTTCTAAATTTATACAACTCTCATTGAAACATCTAGATTGCCTCATTAAATTCATTTGATGAGCAAATAGATCCAATTTACATCATCTTATCTTAGAGCTTCCTTATGAATTTTGACAGTCAGAAAATGTTGAAATTAAAGCCGTTCTCTGAATATATTTTCCTAGTCTGAAATATCCAATACCTTCCTAAAGCTATATATAGGTCTAATTCCAGCTATTTGATGCTGTTCAAAAAATCATAATGACATTACGGTACCTGGATTTTTCAATTAGGCTTGGGCGAAATTCAGACAATTATCAGCAATCAGGAGCTATATAAAGAACAGTGATGATTAGATATTACTGTCAGTTTTCAGTAGGCAATTTTCGTCATGTTACAGCTGAGCTCCGTTGTGTACTGATTTCCACAATATATGGCAGGTTTAGCATAGTTATATTTTAATTTAAATATGAAAGATGGCATTTGGTTTCGGTTATGTTTGTAACGTCATCACTCTGTGTGTGCTAATACTAAACATGCGTGCATGTTATGCTGTAAAATTGATCAGCAATAAAGCAGCCAGCTCAGAATGTTCTCAGCAGAAACCAGCTCAATAAAACGTTTTCAAAAACGCTCACAAAATCTATTAATATTTGCAACAAATTCAGGATAAAGTAACTAATTGTGACAATAAAAGCTATAGTAACTAGAATCATCAGAACAAGATATTAGCTAGAAAAGAATTGATTTAATAATCTCATGTTAATAAAGTACGTAATTGGATGGCACAATGCCTCAAAAACCATAAAATCCTTAAATGTTTGTCCAAATGTGTCATTACATACCAATAAATCTTCATTTGAAATCACTTTGAGAAAATTGACATATTATTCTTTCAGGACATTATTAACATCATTATGGCTACGAACATTTGATTTATAGACAGAATATAGAAACATTACAACCATTTCGATGTCATAATATTTTCTGTTTATATTACAAATAATTGCTCGCCATTTTCATATATAAACAAACGAGTTTCGTTAAGCTAGTCTTCGAGTACGAGAAATTTCGTATATTTTGGACAGATTTATAATTGTTTTCGTATACTGATTACTTTATCCCGTTGACCTTTAAACACTTTATTTAGATGTTGGGAAATATAATGATGCAATCTTTTAAAATCATTTATTGGGAATAATACCTGGTATTTTCTCGAGGTGTAATTCTATTGAAATTGGTCATATAATGACTCATACTGGTAAAGGCATTTGATTAAATCGACATTATTATTATTATTATTATTATTGTTACTACTACTACTACTACTACTATTACTACTGTCAAAAAACACACACACAGTTTCATATATATATATATATATATATATATATACTTTTATCTTAGTTTTATAACTACAGGATAACGACAATTGTTGGTAAAACCCGTGGAAACATTTTCGTTATCACCTATACATAAAAAGGTGTGGATTGTTAGGAAATAAACGTTCAATTTAAAGTCCTTCAAAGGATCAGATGTCAATAAAGTACATACACTGTATTCTCAAAGAGACATTTGATGCCGAATTGTGGATCATAGTCATATAACATTGTCACGTAATGTGTTGCATAGTTTATTTTATGACAGAAAATATTGTATTTCCTCCCTGACGTACCTATTATACAAAGGACGTGTAACGTTTAGTTGGATTTTAAATGACAGAAAGGATACGGAAATTATTCTGGTTCTTTAACAAGCAACAGAACAAATCACTGTCTATTTACCCATACAGTGACTAACGTTAAAAGCCAAAAGCTTAAAGGTCAAGAAAGGTATCCATCACCTGATGTCAACTGCTACAAACATTTGAGGTCTAAGTTCAACGCAATTATGTAACAGGGGACCGAGAAAACCTCCGTCCATGTCACATCCTTGCATTGATACTGAGAAAAACTAAATATTTGTGAGTTCGATTAGGTACACTGTGAAATTAAACTGTGAAAATGTATTTTATGAATAGTAATTTCTTTGAACCGCTTTAAATACCTACATCTATTGCAAAATATATTGGTTTTGTACTCCTGTTCACCTGACCTCTCAATGAATTGTAAAATTATTAAATTTCTCTCAAATAGCAATTTGCTTATTGGATGTCAAGCCATATGTGGCTTGCAGAAAGTAACATACATATACATTATAAGATTGTTTAGTTTTGAAAATAATAGCATCAGCTATGTTTGACGTGGTCCCTCTAATGGAGAGTCAGTATATGATGTTGCAAAAATGTAATATTCTACTCATAATGGACATTACTCCCAGCTTTATTGTTCCTGACAACTTGCCGCATATGAAAATCAATTTTCCGCCATCAACCACTACCAGCCATCTACAGCCATTCGATGTAGGCATTATCAAAAAGTTGCGAGTCACACTTTCGTCGCCAACAATTTAACCTCATCATAGACCAACTTCATAAAAATGGTACATAATATGATCTAGTTAGTGACGCTATGCGTTTACTAAGCCAACTTTTGGATGATGTAAGCCAGAGTACTATCGAGTATTTCTACTGCACAATACATTGACATAAATGTTACCTTGACAACAGACGAATTTGCCGCAATTTACCAAGATGAGGATATATTTGATGATATGATCGATGAATCCATTCTCGACAGTGTAAAGGGGATACCGATGTAATACGATAACCAGGATCCAGACCATTAATACCAAACAACAGAGCTTCAAAAGCCAGGAATACGTCTTCCTTTATTCTTACAGGCCAAAGGTAGTGACTGTCATATTAAGTGCATTGCAAATTGTAAACTGAGTGAGTGTAATACAAAATTCAGCACTAACCTTCAAACAGGCTGCCGCGACTAACTTTTTAATAACCGAATTATTAATTTATGTTTTTGTGAATGCGAATGTGAGTGGTGTTATCAATAAATATAGTTGTAGCTATACAAATTATGTAACCGTTTAATGTTAACCAAATCAGCGCTGTATTTCTTCACTGTAATTAATTATAGTTAAATATAATTTGAAATGCAGATATAATAACACACAAATCATATATAATTAAGCATGGTAGATATATACAATATATTGTGTAATGAATTATTATTAGTTGTTTGTTGAAATCAGACCTCTTTAGAACGTCACCAACTTTGCATGACCAACTTTATTTGGGTGAACATGTGGCGTTATAAAGAGGGTGTACTGTATATTTCTTATACACCTGTATGTAACACATTCTGCATTTTAGTGGATATACGTGTTTACTTTAAGGGGGTAATCATGGAGATGTGCACATATTATTTAACTCTATTAGAGATTTAGATCTATAAAGCATGTTTTCAAATAGAATGGGAAATTCTGACAGTATAACCCAATAATTAATAACACAAGCTTAACCCGAGAACGATCTAATCTGTTAGTCTGTTAACAGATCTTCGAAAATTCTGGAACAACAAATCATAAGAACATAATTGTATTGCTAAATTCAAATAAGCAGGTCAGGATCAAATACCACATACGGTTTCTTATTGAAGACTTCCACAATTTAGAATGTTATTTGTCTCTAAAATAATTGTGTAGAAGCAAAGGGTAGGTAACATTTGAGAGAGAGAGAGAGAGAGAGAGAGAAAGAACGAAGTTTGACGTAACGGCTATAAACTGTCAGTATATATTTCAAATTAAATTTGTAAGACCTACGCGATAAAAATATATTGAGTTGATTTGGGAAGTGTACCATTTTCACGCACAAATGTTTTATAAATGCAACTCATAATTTGTTAGCAAAATTAAATATGTTGTATTTTTTGAAAACCTATGGTGATGTAATAGGACAACTGAGATATTTATGCTCATATTCCAATATTCTTATAGCATATTTGGTAAATGTTCTTGTTTTTATCTAAACATACCCTCATTTGGTAAATAGTTTTGAAAGATTATCCATTTATATCGATAGGATAAACAACTGTAATAACAGCTTTACTATCGTGCAATATAGTTGAATTGCAAAGACAGGTATATTTAAATATTTGGGAATGTTGATGAAACACGATATACTCACATTCATAAATATTTTATTTTATTATATGTAATACAATGTTCGTTTTCATACCAAAGCTTCGCGAAGTTAGGTTTGACCTGACCAATCAAATATTGGCTAGCTTTTCCATTATAGTGACATACGTACTGGATGGAGCTCCACAAATCAGTTTAACTGTTTCTTTTTAGAACCGGTTGTTCCAATGTGACGAGTCAGACTTTAATTAGAACTCCCGATCAAGTGATAAAAAGAAAGAAAAACATACAATAAATTATATTTCCATTAACGATCATCCATCATCAAAGACCGTTGTTTTCAAGGAATAACATATCATTTGGTAGATATTCCCGATAAATGTTCAGTCTGCTAGCACGATACAGTTGTTTTATATTTAAACATTTTCGAATCCAGTAATCATCATTATGAGGGCCAGAGATCATGAGAATTTATGGATTTTGTAGCTATGCAATTATATATATATGTATTTAGTTCTTAATATATCAGTTTCCCAAAGAAATAAATTCTACAGTTATGGGCTAGATCTAAACCTGGCGTAGTATTCATATCGCTATTCTACCGTAGCGCCTCCTAGATTGATAGTGAATAGACATTTTATGATTCAAAAGATTTCCAGTGACGTTTGAGCAAGTCTATCTGATTACTGGGTATTATTTTCAGAGTTTGTAAAAATAGCATTCAGCTAATTAACATAAAGGTTTTGATAATTAATTCTGTTTTACGAACATATGTATACTGATGGAATATGACAACTTGAAATAATGTGGTAAATAAAATAATGTGGTAAATAAAATAATGTGGTAAATAAAATAAAGTGGTAAATAAAATAAAGTGGTAAATAAAATAATGTGGTAAATAAAATAATGTGGTAAATAAAATAAAGTGGTAAATAAAATAAAGTGGTAAATAAAATACTGTGGTAAATAAAATAATGTGGTAAATAAAATAATGTGGTAAATAAAATAATGTGGTAAATAAAATAATGTGGTAAATAAAATAATGTGGTAAATAAAGTAATGTGGTAAATAAAATAATGTGGTAAATAAAATAATGGGGTAAATAAAATAATGGGGTAAATAAAATAATGTGGTAAATAAAATAATGTGGTAAATAAAATAATGGGGTAAATAAAATAATGGGGTAAATAAAATAATGTGGTAAATGAAATAATGTGGTAAATGAAATAATGTGGTAAATAAAATAATGTGGTAAATAAAATAATGTGGTAAATAAAATAATGTGGTAAATAAAATAATGTGGTAAATAAAATAATGTGGTAAATAAAATAATGTGGTAAATAAAATAATGTGGTAAATAAAATAATGTGGTAAATAAAATAATGTGGTAAATAAAATAATGTGGTAAATAAAATAATGTGGTAAATAAAATAATGTGGTAAATAAAATAATGTGGTAAATAAAATAAGTGGTAAATAATAATAATTTATTTTTGGAAAGTTAAAAATAATATATGGAAATAACATGGAAAAGAAAGTAGATACATTTTTTGGTAGTTAAAAATAATATATGGAGACATTTACATGGCAGTAGAAGATACATTTCTCGCACTTACAACATACATACATACATACATACATAATATACATACATACACACACATACACATACATACATATGTACATACATACATATGTACATACATACATACATACATGCATGCATACATGCGTATATACGTATATACATACATACATACATACATATGTACACACAAACACATACACACAACTACCTAGCTACCTATCTACATACATACCTACATACATACCTACACACCGACATGCCTATAGATACCTGCATACCTACAAGCATACATACATACCTATATACCTACATACGTACATACATAATACCTACATAGTTACATACAAGCTACAAACCTACATACCTACATACGTGCATGCATACGTACAAACATACATACCTACATACATATTTACCAACACACCTACATATATATCCACACACCTACATACATACCTACATACATATATAAACACATATAACCACACACATAAATACACACACCCAACTTACCTATGATTTCAGTTAATATATTAATGGCAGCAACATGTTATCTCTGTCATTATTATATTAAGTAATTAACTATTATTTTGTAGCTGATATACGATTTTGCTTAAATATAATTTTTGAAATTCAAGTCTTTGGGTTGCTATTGTTGATATAATTTATATAAGGTGGAGTAATCCATAACACAAAACATTTTAACTAAATCCTATCATAGAAAACATCCTAAATAAGAAATACTCATCGGGTGACAACTACAGAAAGTACACTCATTTAAGCTACAAATGAACTAATTATTATTACTTTGTACCTGTCTGTGACACCTTGTTCAGAAATATAAA
>JAODUP010000131.1:662500-695492 GCA_025642065.1 Paralvinella palmiformis
TGATAGAATTTGAGCCCAGATGTACAAATTGGATTTGGTCAAGTAAATAATATTGTTCATATAACAGAACATTACATTAAATAATGTTTTAAAATGCTGACCGATGTGTCTTAGGTATATCATTAAACATACACTAGACATCTTCTATGTTGGTAAATCCCGATCGATTTGTCAATGGTTTATAACCGGATTTTTACTAGACACCTCCTTTGTTACCAAGGAAATAATTTTGCCAGCGAATGACTACTCAAAATTATACTGAATTTGCTTTCATTATTTTAACCAAAATATATTATAAATGCTGCCAAATAGCACACTGGCATGCTAATATATATACGTTGGAAGAATGACACGACGTCTAAATTAATTGTATATCTCCGCCAATTGTCAATGCCCTATATAGTAAATCTAATATTTCCTCGTCAACTGAAAATAGCAAAACAAATTATTGCTAAAGAATATTAATTAAAAAAATTAACAAAGAATAACTCAAGCTTTACTGAGATCGACCATCCGTTATTGTTTCGACAAATTTTCGAAAATCCTGGAACAACGACGCGTAAGAAAATAATTGTATTTCTAAATTCTAATAAAGGTTTGGACAGATACCAATACGGTTTCTCCTTAGAAAATACAATCTCCAAAATCCCTGTGCAGAAATAAGAAAGTGCCTGAATAAACATTAGCTTTCATGTGTGAGATATATGGAAAATAATCGACGTAATATATTAGGAACGGTTAGTATATACTGTAACTTAAATGTATAAGGTCTACGAGGTGTTGATCGAAAGTGGTTTTAAATGTATCTGAGAAACAGAAATAAATATATTTGGTTGATTTGGAAAGTATAGGATTTGTATGCCCAAATGTTTTGTAAGATGTGACCCTTGTTTAAAAATAAATGGCAACAAATTGAACTTTGTTATTAAAATAAAATATGTAGGTATATTTATTGACAAAATATGATGATGTAATAGGACAACTGAAATATATATTCTAATATTATGATTAGAAATGTTGATAAATGTTCTTCAGAAGCCAAATGGATGTTATTTACATGATATTACATTAGTGTATTTGTTATTGTTCATTTCGTCAAAGGTTGTCGTCTACAAATAATATTGTTACTTGTATTAATACCAACACATGGCTGTGACATAACTACATGTGACAGAAGTGGGATAATTGTTTATATATTTGGAATAATTATTGAAATTTTCATATTATATTGAAAATTGTCTGTGCTATTGTAATCTAGTAATTTGGTATACTATTTTGTATTGTAATCTTGTATTTGTATGTTACGTATGTTTTAAATATTCTATTTTGCAAATACATCTATACTAATTGAATAGTTAGATTTAACATGATATGGCAAATATCAGGTGTTAATAATCGTCCATCTGCACTTCCAGTTGTTTTGCCATTAATAATACTATATGGAGACATTAACATGGCAGTAGTAGGTCAAATTCACAGGTAGCTATTTATCTGACAGACAAAATCAATGTTAATTGACTTGATAGATAATAGTGTCACAGTCTGTCTGGAATAAATCAACTCATTATAGAGGAAGGTTCAACTGAAAAGATCCATGACAGGGAAAGGTTCACACACTGAGCAATAATTTGTGAGTTGACGCTAAAACATAGATACATCCTACAACGGCATTTCATTACTAAAAGCTAATGAGCACAGGCAAGTATAAACTTAAAACATGTACACACATACACCACACACGAACACACACACACACACACACACACACACACACACACACACACACACACACACACACACACACACACACACACACACACACATATATATATATATATATATACACACACACACACACATTACTTAATTTAGGTCTTAGAATGTCTTTTGATCTAGACACAACACAAAACCTTGTTTATGTGATGAAGGTGTGGGTAGAAAGAGGAATGTTCACAATCACGTTAATCACGACTTAAAAGTTATCAGTTTCCTATAAAACACTTTTATGCTTTACGTGTAAGTCATTTACATTTATCATATGATAAAGTATGGTGTATTACAAACATATTGACATCACGGTGCTGACTACCTGATCAATGTTCCTTGTATCAGGATAGTCATAAGATCACGGCTGATCTACGATATAGTAACATTGTTATATAAAGAGAATTACTATCAAGTAGAGTGTTTTGCGTGATTTCAGGTAATATCTGACTTATCTCAGTGATCTAATTTATAATAGCTGACGCATTTATATGATGAGTTAATGTCACGTGATGCTTACGTCATTCTGTATAATGTGATCAGATTACAAAATATAAAGAAAAATATATTTAAGTGTTTATTTTGTATAATATCTGTCCGAAATTTCACAGATATCGAGTTAATTTCGCGTCAGAAGTAGGACACACACACACACACACACACACACACACACACACACACACACACACACACACACACACACACACACACCACACGCACACACACACACACATCTATATGTAGGTAAGTATACATGATAACCCCACAATCCTTTATTCCCGGTGTACACAAACACATTCTTCTTCAGATTGAGAGGAGGAGCATTTTTCTTACTTTATTTCGAAAACAGATTATCTCTGATGTTACACTCTATTATAATATTGTTCTTTCTATAATAGAGCTATTAATCACATTGTTATCATTGATGAAACTAACATAATGATATATTTTATATAAACGTAACACCTCATATTACAGAAGGTCAACTCTCCATCAAGTCATAATACACGATGACGCGCCATGTTGTTAGATTTAAAAAAAGATATTATTCATTAACAGGAACGGGATTTATTTCTAACAATCGGGACATAAACTTCAGTGATCACAAAACTGATAAAAGTACAAATTGAGTTTGTGATAGATAAATATATTGACTTTATTTATGACAAGATCAGATTTATTTGTTACTCTTCAGTTAAAGTTTACGATATTTTAATTTATTTTATGTAGAAGTATGCTGTCTGTCTTTTTTTTTAGGAATACAAACTGTAACCCAAAGAAAACTGGAATTGTCTTTTAACAACAGTCTTAGCTGTTTTTCCTACATATTTCTGGTAAAAAAGACCAGTGAATCTGTAAATTATAAGGAAGACCTGTTTATAATGTCCAACAAGACATATATATATATATATATATATATATATATATATATATATATATATATATATATATATATATATGACCTCAATAGCTTCATTCGACTCCTCTTACGTATGGTACAAATAAATTAACCTATTTTTATCACGTCTACAATCTTCTGTTAGAACAATGGATAAAAGATTTCTTTAAATTTTTTATTTAAAAAAAAATTTTTTTATTTTTAAAATAGTATATGTGAATTCATTTTTATATATGACTAATATATAATGATTATTTATTATTATAAAATAGAAATAATGGATGGGTATATATATATATATATATATATATATATATATATATATATATATATATATATGTATATATATATATATATAACTGATAAAATCCATTGGATTGGCGATTACGAGACCAATGTAATCGATTACGATTACTTCAGAATACAATGATTACGATTACGACTACGTTAGTAATTAATATAATCCTTTATAATTGCGATTACATTTGAAATAATCATGATTACAATCCTGTGATATGTATAAAGACATGACATTGATTGCAATAACATCAGACAACCAAATGATTTAATCAATTAACTAATTCAGCCACTACCTACAGAAATACAATATGACGCGGTGAAAACCGCTAATTAAATCACCAACTCTCTAGCTGTAATAACCATCATAAGAACCAGTAGCTGGCTGGCTGCCTTTACAACAATATCACAGACTTATGATAGAGATAAACACGCCATTATCAGAGGCAAACAAATGCTCTAACATCCAATTTAAATCCATAATCTTACAATTAACTTGAATATTTGGGAAATATATAATCAACAACAATTTGTGTAATTTATGGGGTGACTGTAGTCAAGTAAGTTCTATGTAATATATAGAATAATTATAATATATACAAGAAATACAGTTTATAAATTCACTCCAAGTTGGGATGAGGTTGAAACTACATAATATTGCTTTATCAAAGCTTGTGTGAAACCTTGTGTAATCGCGAAAGTAATCACTTTTTACGATTACAGTTACAATGTAATTGACTACTATTACTTCAGAATACAATGATTACGATTACGTAATCACCTATATTGTTATTGTACGTTTAGTATTGCAGCCCCCCCCCCACTTTGTGGAATAAGTTGCCGGCAGATATTAGAAATACGTCGTCTCTTGAACATTTTAATTCTGTTCTATAAACGCATCTGTTCAAGGTCGCTTTCACAGATAAATAAAACTAATCTTTTTAATTTCTTATAGAGTTCTTACAGACATATTATTTGGGGTATTATTATATTACATATTATTTGGGGTATTATTATATTACACATTATTTGGGGTATTATTATATTACATATTATTTGGGGTATTATGATATTACACATTATTTGGGGTATTATTATATTACATATTATTTGGGGTGTTATTATATTACATATTATTTGGGGTATTATTATATTACATATTATTTGGGGTGTTATTATATTATTTGGGGTATTATGATATTACATATTATTTGGGGTATTATTATATTACATATTATTTGGGGTGTTATTATATTACACATTATTTGGGGTGTTATTATATTACATATTATTTGGGGTATTATTATATTACATATTATTTGGGGTATTATTAAAAAACATATTATTTGGGGTGTTATTATATTACATATTATTTGGGGTGTTATTATATTACACATTATTTGGGGTATTATTATATTACATATTATTTGGGGTATTATTATATTACATATTATTTGGGGTGTTATTATATTACACATTATTTGGGGTATTATTATATTACATATTATTTGGGGTATTATTATATTACATATTATTTGGGTGTTATTATATTACATATTATTTGGGGTATTATTATATTACATATTATTTGTACAGCGCCTTTGAATGGCTCCTGCTAGTAAGGCCCTTTATTAAATATACATTATTATTTTATTTTTATTATTATTATTATATTGAACCTGGAAATGACAAATAGGATCATAATATCTATTACAACGACCGAGTATTATTACCTTTGTCTGTACTAGTCTATGTGTGAAAGGATGAAATAAACAATAAGGATACATACATAATAAGGATATATATAAATAAGGATATATATAAATAAGGATATATACATAATAAGGATATATACATAATAAGGATATAGACATAATAAGGATATATACATAATAAGGATATATATATAAATAAGGATATATACATAATAAGGATATATATAAATAAGGATATATATAAATAAGGATATATACATAATAAGGATATATACATAATAAGGATATAGACATAATAAGGATATAAATTAATAAAGGATATATATATAATAAGGATATATACATAATAAGGATATAACATAATAAAGATAAGATATAATAAGGATATAGACATAATAAGGATATAGACATAATAAGGATATATACATAATAAGGATATATACATAATAAGGATATATACATAATAAGGATATATACATAATAAGGATATAACATAAAAAAGGATATATATATAATAAGGATATAACATAATAAGGATATATACATAATAAGGATATATACATAATAAGGATATAGACATAATAAGGATATATACATAATAAGGATATGAGCATAATAACGATCTGTTTAAGAGTAGTTTAAAACACCTTCTATTTTTAAATCCTATTTTCGATGTAAGAGATATTTGTTCAAATCACGTTGATGATGGCAGTGTATATAATATATTATTATTATTATTATTATTATTATTATTATTATTATTCTGAGTAGTAGTATCTTGTAGTGAAATTGGTAAATAAAACGAAGATTATTAAAAATGAACATTACATATGTAACTGTTATCATTCTTGCACTTCATGCGATAAAAGGACATTGGAATAAAGATTAAAATAGTCAATATTATCTTTTATTCGCCTACCAGTGTAGTTGTGAATAGAAAACGTGTGCGACTTAGATCGTGTTGAATGCCATCCGGAATCTGTATACTATTTCATGTAATATAAGTGACATGTGATGATTCAAATATATAAAACTAATACGTGTTTTCATTCTGGATATTGTGGCAAATATATTTAGTTGAGTACCATTATAAAACCATATTTATCTATAGTTAGTGGATGACTATGAAGTAGAAACGTGTTTATCTTGTCAATATCTCAGTTGAAGCTAATAAAGTGACTCTTTCAGCAAGATAAAAAGAAACAACGCAATAAACAGATCATTATATAAACAGGACAATAATACGTCAGCTCTATGTTCCTCCTTTTGCCAAACTGTGATATTATTTCCTGTTTTTGCCACACGAACCCAGACCAAGGCGAGTCAGATTGAACTAGGTCGGGTAATGATTTGATAAGCGAATTGGGCCACAGTTTGATCACAATAGAACTGGCATCGAATCTTATTCATTCTCTCAGAGACAGAAGAATTGCACATATATTATAAGATAGTATTTTTGTGAACCTTTCTATGAACATTAAAATCTTTTTGACGAATTTTCGGGATTGTGAATTATTTTCGAGATAATTTAATGATATCTTCAGATTATATTTCCGATATAAAAATTGTATTTAGCTAAAAAAAGACTCCAAACATAAAAACACTGAATACTACGACTGTAAAAAACCTGGCTGTGATTTGTGGCTGGTTAAAATTTGTAAATATATTTTATTAATGTGAATATTTAATTTAATGTGTGAATATTAGTATAGTTGGAGCATGTAAAACAAGTATCAGTAGCTATATATCACGAATAACAAGTGTTGTTGATTTGGTAACATATGTCTTCATTGCGAGGAGAAAACAATCTAATAAAAACATGTATATGGTCGAAACGATTGAGACGAAAACCTCTACATCTTGACACTGTGTTTCTTTTGTAAATAAGACATTCGCAGAATAAAAATATTGATCGTATAATTTAAAGGGGATAAGTTAAACGTCGCTGTGGGAAAAATATTGTCAAAGAAAGTTGATAAAAGGTCGATAGAAAATAGTTCTAGGTCATAAATGATATATCTGAAGGACTGTCTTTTCTGTGTAGGATTGGCTTAATACCAATTGATGTATTAACTCTTCTGGGAGGAATAAACGCCAAGATATACGAATTCACTGTTGTGCTGAAAACAAAACTTCTCTGAAAAAGACTATTTCTAGGGCTGAGATAGAAGAATTGTTAACAATTTATCTTTTTCCATATTTGCAGATTATTTTTAGATTTAGAAACGGAGACTAAGGAATTTAAATATGTCTAAGAAAAATTCAAGAAAACATTGAAATTAAATGATAGGCATTACAAATAGGAAAGGATAATTCAACATGGAAAAATAAGGACAGTAACTGAGTATACAATTACATGCATCTTACTATAATAGAATATCAATTATTTGTCGGTCTTACATATTTATCAGCTCTTTGTTATAAGATGAAGTGCGTAAAGGGCAAATATTGCATTTAAGGAAATAAGAGGTTCAGCTGTAAAATATGGCACTGACAGTAAGTTCTTGGTGAGTATGCTCTTTTGTGCTATCTTTTCTTATAATCATTGAGCACCTTTGTGTGTGCTAGTTTATATATATATATATATATATATATATATATATATATATATATATATATATATATATATAGATATAGATATGTGTGTGTGTGTGTGTGTGTGTGTGTGTACGTGTGCCAGGATAAGGTGCTCGCACAGAGGGTTACCAATACTCAATAGATTATCCCAATACGATTCATCATTAGCGTTTTTTCATGGTGACATGTGTGTGTATTTGTTAATTTTCCAGTCTATGATAAGCCTCTAGCACAGAGAGTTACGAATACTCAGTACATTATGTCAGTATGATTCATCAGTGACGGATTTCATGGTGAGATATGTGTAATATCTCGTCACCTTTTGCATTTTTCTTTCTCTATTTCTGTTTTCATGCGCGAAGCCTAGATTCAGGGAATCCGGATAATTGACTGATGAAACCCAAACAGAATAAATTACATTTATAGCCATACAATCCGATATTTTGATAACAAAACATTCTATTAGGAATAAAGCTCAGTAAATATTGTACGTCAGTAATATTTGTAGCGTAACAAATTTCGTTTCAGCATAGAAAATCTCGTGAAACGAACCATTTGTTGTTATAAAATGGAACAATGCCAATTTTGTCATCAGTTTCTCATGTGACTAACAGCATGAATTACCCCAAAAGTGATATAATTTCACACTTGGATACATTTTAAAACATTTCGCATAAAAGAATAATAATAATAATAATAATAATAATAATAATAACAATGTATATTTTATTGAACGCATTAATACCATTAATGTCTTTATTTCCCTCAAATGTCTATCATTTCTGTCAGATTTACAAACTTACATTTTTATGTAACCTAAAAACATATGTTTCAACCCTCATTATGCTCAAGTAATTATTGCGTCAAAAGGTATTTTTGTTGGGCTATAATTGATACAATTTGGACAATAGATATGTCTATTACAATTTTGTATATTAAATAAGATTATTCCTTTCCTCTAACATTAATATTACTATCACATATCTAACTATCACCAGTTTCTGTTAATATTTAAAGATTGTATCATGGACCTTGCCTCTTCGGTGATATCCTGTTTTTCGACCAACAATGTCTATTAAAAGTACTAATTGTGAGCCAGACTTTGGGTTCCTGCCTATCTAAGATATTTAAGAAGAATTCCATTTCATATCAGATAATTGGAATGGGCTGTCATATATTATGGATACATAACATCAACAACGATGTTTCTATTTTAATCCCCACCTTTATAATAAAAGTAGAAGGTAATTTAAATATATATTTTCGCAGAAATAAACGTTGAGCTAACTATAATATTCGTTGTGGAAGTGATTGAATTTATATTGCAATCTAGTACACATGCAGCAAACACATCAACTGTAAGCCATTTTATATTAATATTTAACTCTCAATATTCTGCACAGAAGCCTGACATTCCGTAAATAAACATGATACATCCTGGTAATTTATGTCCCATTAAAATGTGATTTACGAGGTAAAGGTCACACCAAACGAAACTACAAACCCCAATTTTCTTTTTAAAAATGCATCCAGTCTACAAGTTGACAGTTATATCATTGATTTGAAATGTCTACTGATTAATAATGACATGTAATGCCGCTTTGATATATTGGATTTGATGATGATATATCGAAATAAATACATACCACTTACCACCAAAGTGCTTTAGTATAGTAACAAACTGGAATATATATATATATATATATATATATATATATATATATATATATATATATATATATATATATTAGTCAGAAGAATAAAGAAACCATGTTCTGACATATTCATTGACTACTCTATGGGAACCCGAGTAGTGTTTTTACGCTGTATTTCACATGCCAAGCAGGTCTGAGTTTTATTAGCCAATGAAGTTTATAAACAATCAAACACCAGTCTATTGAGACTTCTATAAATATAATGTTGATAGCCAACAAAATCGCTTCCTATGTCAGTGATGATCTTATAACTAAAATAAATAGCTTTTTAATTTATCATCCACTGATATATCTTATTGGAAGATGCCTGCTGAGTCACTCAGCAGTATTATCATGGTGAATAAAATGAAGGCTAGAAAAACGTCGTTGAAGCGTGGACCACCTCCTCCGAGCTCCCCAACAGAGGATGAAGAAACATCCCGAACGGTAAGTCCGCCCCACAAGAAGAAAATGGGACAGAACATCAAAGGGTGCCACCCGGCCATGGTGCGAACCCACAAAACGGACAAAGCAACAAAAAAGAGTTGGACCTGGCCAAAGACCACCAAGGACACATTAATTATAGGAGAAGAGAATGTGTCCAGGATAACGGCTACGCCGCACCAGAATGTGTAGCTAGAAAGCTTCCCTGGTGCCAGATTTCAGCTTTTTACCGATATGCTGAAGGATAAATCTTTTGTTGTTGGAGGTAATTGCCTTACAAATAGTATTTTAGCACTGGGAATAAATGACCGTAGCTCGGATTCTCAGAAAACATCGATTCGAAATTTAAAAACCATGTTGACATGGATTAAAAATCGATATGATTCGAGTAATATTTTCCTTACAGAAATAAATTATTCAAAATTACTACCGAAAGCGAAACAGACCAACATAGATTCAATCAATCGATCTATGGGTCATTGTGAATGGGCTACGGTCATACCCAAGCTGGGTACTCAAAAATTCAAAATTGATTCCAATAGTGTAATGGGAATTATATGGAAAGAAGACACGGCAAATTCAATGGTTCACCACTGGTTAGATTTTTTAAACTAAGGTCTTCAGAGGGGTCAAACTTACCCCTGTTATAAAATAATTAATAACATTTTAAATCTTTCAAGTCACGTTTTGACGACATTAGAAACAAATTTTACTAAGTAAGGGACTAACATTCGTTCAAACCGCTAAGATTTCTAAAGCACCCATTTTGGAAGCAACTAAGGATTTCGGGAGGAAACTGAAAATATAATATTTCTTTCGCTACGAACGTAACAATTTTAATAAACCACATAACAGTTTTATATCTAAGTCTAACTGGGTTCCACCTGACAAGGGAACTGATCCTGATTTAATAGAATGCATAAATAACTTTACAAAAGAAATAGATGAACTAAATGTCCTACGGGAAAAAACAAATTTAACAATTGAAGAACAATTAACACTAAACAACTTACGTAAAAATAAAGATATAGTAATTAAAAAAGCTGATAAAGGTTCGGTAGTAGTAATAATGGACAAAAATAATTATATTACTGAAGGCTACCGTCAATTAAATAATTATAATCATTACGAAAAAGTTAATGAGCCTATATACCCCAGAACGGCGATTAAAATAACTGGTATTTTAAATAAACTTAAATCTGCGGGTGCAATTTCTGAAAAACAATTTAATTTCCTTCCACATCCCCAGGAGCCAAGACCTCGATATTTGTATATGCTCCCTAAAATTCACAAAGAGGACAGTTGTTGGACAATACCAAACGTAATGCCCCCAGGAAGGCCAATAGTGTCTGATTGTAATAGTGAATCAAAAAATGTATCATCTTTCATAGATAGCCACTTAAAACGATTAAGTTTGCCTGATAATTGCTTGCTTATAACTTTAGATGTTGAAAGTATGTATACTAATATAGATCACACCAATGGGTTGCAAGCGGTAAGGGACGTAATGGAGAAATTATCCCATATATGATGATCCAATTATAGAACTTTTAGAATTATCTTTGAAGAGTAATGACTTTTTGTTTAATGATGAATGGTTCATCCAAAAAGTAGGCACTTCTATAGGTAAGGATTGGACACCACACTACGCTGATATTTACATGGCAAAATTTGAGAAAGAGGCACTACTTAAATGTCCATTAATACCTCATACCTACTTCCGGTATTTGGATGATATTTTCATAATATGGCCACATGGCAAGGATGCGTTCTCTGAGTTTCTAAATATTTTTAATACACATGAACCACACATTAAATTTAAATCTTCTATCTGTATTGATTCGGTCAATTATTTAGATACCACTGTATTTAAAGACCCTAAAACAATAATACCTTATTGACCAAGGTATTTTTAAACCAACCGATATTCATCAGATGTTGCACAAACATTCTTTTCATCCCAAACATACATTTAAAGGTTTATTAAGATCGCAAATTATACCATTTTTTAGAATATGTTCTAACTAAAAAGACTTTGATAAGGCATGGGGTATTCTTTTTCAAGCCTTGTGTAAAATAAATTATTCTAAAAGGTGGATGCGTGGTATTAAAGGCAAAACTGTTAGAGAATTGCAAATAAAATAACGTCGGTCAAATACCGGCATTCCAACTACCAGCCGTTGGGGTTCAAAACCATGCATTATTATGAACTGCATGACGTGTCATCTAATAAGTGATTGCTCAAATATTACGAGCACTGTCACCCAAAAAACATTTGGAATAATGGGAGATATAGATTGCTCTTCTTCAAACGTTATTTATGCTTATCAATGCTACTTCTGTAATAAACAATATGTTGGCGAAACTAGTACATCTCTTCGCATAAGAGCTAATGGCCACAGATTTAGAATTGAAAGAAAACATCGACTTTCTTCTTTATATACGCATTTAAAAGTGTACGCAGATAACTCTTCTCTGCCTGATTACAACCGTCCATCTCTCGGTGATTATATTTTAATACCGATTGAACAAATACACAGCTCAGATTCTGATTGGCAGGACCGAATTAATAGACTAAAACGAGAAACGTTTTGGATTGATACCCTGGGATCATTAGAACCAACAGGGTTAAACAAAAAATGTTCGGAAGATATATTAGAATCGGCCGAAAAAGGTGACACTGTAGCTCTAATAATGCCGTTTTCTAGAACAGGCAATATGGCTTCAAGAATAATAAATAAACATTTTAAGATACTTCAACCGAAGAGTTATTTAGAACACTATCAATATAGTATCATCACAGCTTACACTAAACATAAAAGCCTCTCGGGTTATTTAGTGTCAAGTAAGTTGAAATAAATCAGTTTGGAGTTAATTGTTGTTTGAATGAAAGTATAACACCTGTGCCAGCGCCTTAACTATCTTTATGAAACACACACACACACACACACACACACACACACACACACACACACACACACACACACACACACACACACACACACACATCACACACACATACACACACACACACACAGCCTACCTACAACTACACACACCTGCACACACACACCTGCACACGCATACACACACAGAGCTATCATTATTTATTTCGATCTGATTGATACCAATTATCTCCTTAAACCCACCATCTTTCTTTATTCCGTTTTTGATTAAAATATACAAATCTAGTTTGAGCCAGACTTCATCACGAACTAACCTGAAGTAAATAGCTTACCTAATACATCTACACCGTAGAGTGAAAAGTTAAATCCTCTCAGACAGTTTAGAATCTAAGACATTTGTTTTAGTGAGTGATACTAAGGTCTTAAACTATTGACAATTGTTAGCTCTGAGGAACGGGTCTGACCTTTCCAAAGAAAGACACATTTAGAACATGCAACCCCCCTCTCTCTCTCTCTCTCTCTCTCTCTATATATATATATATATATATATATATATATATATATATTGGCTTTCCCAATTGTGAGTGAGTTGATAAAATGAAGGCGAGATGTATCGGGCATAATTATTGCAGTGCATATTTATCAAGATTTTGTTTGTTCTACTTATTACTATACTTAATCATTTCTAAATCTAAATTTTGAAACAGATAAATATTTGTGGAAACTACGTAAGTTAATTAATTTATGTTTAAAACATTTAGAAAAAGAAATATTATTTTCAATGATGGCTTACCTTTGATTTTACAATAAAAAACGTTATCACTTTGCATAACCAAACTTTTACTGCATGTATTAATATACGTTTAATCAGCTTAATAATTAAATAAGAATAAATGACATCCATTGTTGACAACCAATACTCTTCAACTATTACAATGATAATGTTGTGAATAGCCTTGCCATCTCTTTCCTTATGTATTGTAAATACAAAGGCATGGCTTTTGATTGGCATCTCTCTCTCTCTCTCTCTCTGATTGTCTATCTATATGTCTGTCTGTCTGTCTGTCTGTCTGTCTGTCTGTATGTCTGATCTATCTATCTATCTATCGAGTGTGTTTGTATATGTGTGTGATTGTTGGTGGAACCCACAATATAATTGATGGTAAATATTAAGACATTCTTAATTTATCATATTTAAAAGAATATACCAATGTATTAATAAGTACTACTACTTTACTATTACTACTACTACTACTACTACTACTACTACTACTACTACTACTACTACTGCAATAACAAGTACAACAACAACAACAACAACTACTACTACTGCAATAACAAGTACAACAACAACAACAACAACTACTACTACTGTTGCTGCTACTATTACTGCTGCTTTGATATGTTTTGTAATCTGCTCTATGTTAACAGTAAGATGTGTTGCTATTTATTAAAGTATACTTGTCTGATCATATAGAGGCTACAAATCATCAATATTGTGTTATCTCATATTTTGTTATTGATTCCAGGTAAATAAATCACTGTTATGTATGATTTGTTTTAGTTAAATAGTATATAACAAATAAAAATATCCCTTCTGATAAGAAAATAAATAGTCGAGTTATTAAAAGCATAGGATGCTACTACAGGATATTTACGTATTTGATTGTTTGTATAAGTATTTTATTTGTATTCCGCAGAATATCGCGTGAATTGTGAGTAGTAATGTCCTTCCAACTCATTAACGTACTAAGACCGACGTAAAAAGACCATCTCTACCTAATAACAACATGATGTGGTCGTAAAGAATGCTCATTTCAGACAAGTTTCTTTAGAATGGTATACGATCTATCTATAGAAATGGCTCTTATTGGATACAATACGATTGTCGAACGTCATTTGAGAAACAAACTTATCTGAAGACTGGATCAAGTGTATTGTCGCTGATCTCTAGCATCAGGATATGAAATATGAGGAACAGAGTTGTTGATATCAGGATATCAGAAACAAAAAGGTTAATACTAACAATTATTACAGCTATTACAGCATCAAGATGAACGATAACAATATTTACAATAACAGCTACTACTATATCTACTCATATGATAATGTAATATTAGCAACAATACCAATACACACACACACATACACACACGCGCGCGCACACACCACACACACACACACACACACACACACACACACACACACACACACACATATATATATATATATATATATATCTCCGGTAAATAAACATAACAACGTGTAAAAAGTGGCCTAACAAAAACAATATAACAAATTATTGAGAGTTTCTTCCATTATGTATGAAGACGTTACTTCTTTTTTAACGTTAATTTATTAGTTCTGTGATGATGAGCATAATATAATCAAATACTTCATATAAAACAATGAGAACAACAATCACGTATCAATGGCTATTTATCACTATATGACACATTGTATACCTTACAGGTGATATTTAGTCAATTATAATAAATTATGACATGTAGTATTGTTGACTTGTTTATCTCGTTTAGGTTTATTTGGTATAAATAATAAAGGGTACAACATTAATAACAGTTAGAGAGCAGAGTCTTTAATATGATTAAATTAATAGTTATTACCTTTGAATCTTGTATCTAACTTATCAACAATTAATGGTGACTTAAATAAAGAGCACGAATACCATTTATGATACATTCCTCATCTTTGTAAAGTTAGAAAGTTCTTTGAGAATTTTAAGAAATTACTCGAGGATATTTTTATATTTCAAAATTGATATCTAGCTATTTAAAAAATAATCCATGTAATGTGTATGTACGTAAGGTTCCAAATTATAAATATAAAAGTTTTCAAGTATATTTATATTTCATGTGGGCGTTAAGTCTTCTTCAATATAGCTATTATCATTGTTATTTTACACCAACAGTATCACAGTTCAGGATGTTGTGGTTGATATATATATATATATATATATATATATATATATATATATATATATATATATATATATATATATTAGGCTTCTCTAATTGTCTCGACAATAAAGGTAGTAAGTCACACAGAGAATGGATCTCTATAACCTTGAGGTTTTATATATCAATAGACAGCTATTTGTATCTGGGAAACTCGATTATATTGTAACATTATATGAAGATGAAATACATGATATAGTCTGTGAATATCAGACTTAAAAGATTGTCATATTATATAATAATAATAATAATAATAATAATAATACAGATCGCCTTAATCAACTTGAGCTGGTCAAATACACTTTACACTGAATCAGGTTTTAAACAAGATGAGGTTTACACAGCACAAGAAAATGTACAAAAATACACAGATTACAAATATAGAGCAATTTTAATTAGTAGATATTCAGAATCTTACAAAACATTTGTTTTGTTAATGTTTTCTTCACAAACAAATTTAGAGTAAAGAGTTTCATGAGATATCCTTCTATGTAACTCACACTAAAATCTAGTGACTATCAGTCATTGCTGCTGTTGACATCACACTCCAAGTGTAATGTATGTGTATCAGTGTGTTTGTGTATTTATGTGTGTGTGTGTGTGCATGTGTGTGTGCATGTGCGTGCGTTTGCGTGTGTGCTATCATATCACACAATAGCTGTATATAACGAGAAGATCTTTGTGTTCTAAAAGGTTTTTGATATATTACTTTTTGTGGCCGTTATATACTCAGCCATAATTTAGGGACTAATTATCGTTTGTCGGTTGAATTAAAGTTGGAGAGTCGTCAGATAAAAAGCCCATCAAATAAACTGAAACACATTACCAAACAAGGTTAAATCACATCCACACAATGACAATTTATTCATTTATATATTTCAGTATAGTTCAATAATAATCCATTGTACAGTATTGCTTCTCTGTGTTTTGATCTAAGTCACCTCAACTGTTTCCATATGTAGGTAGTGTACATCTTATTACGTGCTCAACAGACTGCGTTGGTTGGCACGCCAAGGGCCTATAAAAGGTCTAACCTTTCACTCAGGTAAGAGAACCACTTGCGAATCCAGACCAGTCGGATGTCGATCGATACGGTTCATATATCTTGGATTTATTTAGTTATTAAAACCCAGAATAAAGCTGAGATCAGCATCAGTGGTGTTGAACTGTATAGGTTTCTTTTGATCCATAGTAAATTAGTGCTGAATGTAAGCTGTGGTGTAAAATAAGTTATATTCTGTATGTAGCAAGTCCCTATTGAACCACACACAAGTGTTGTTTATTGCGAGTTGTGGTATCAAATGCTAATTTTGTACGTGCTTAAGCTTTTGAATGAAGCCTGCATACATCCGCTTCCCTATGGGCGTGATATATTTGACACGTACAAAAGGTGGATTAGCTGGGTCCTACGGGGTGATAAGTAGCCCAGACACATCTATAGATATACGATTGTTTAAATAGGTGGAGACCTGCTTCAAATCTGTTGTTCTCAACTATAGGTCAAATAGATCAAGTGGATAGGCACTTTAATTTATATCTCAATATACTTAACTGCATATACTTAGGGACGCTAAATTAGGCGTGGATTAACGTTCACTTAGTGATGAACGGATACGTATGAGGATTAGCTGTTAGGTTCGAGTAAATCATAGTATTTACTCTGGTTTGAGACGATATTTCGTTCTAGTACAGTAATAATCCATTGTGCGGTATTGCTACTTTGTTTATATTTTAGCTAAATCGCTTCAGTGAGTCCATACTGAGTTAGTGTATATTGTTTCTACGTGGTCAACAAACTGTAATATTTGTTAACACGCCGATGGCCTATAAAAGGCATAACCTTTCACTCAGGTTAGAGAAGAACGTGCAACCCGAGACTAGTCCGACGCATATCCACACACACACACACATACACACACACACATACAGATATATAGGGTTCATATAGGTAGGATTCATTTAGTTATTCGAACCCAGGATAAAGCTGAGGTCAGCATCTGAGGTGTCGAAATTTTTATATACAGAAAATAACTGTGTTGTCAAAGTAGTTATCATATGTATATAGTAAGTCGCCATTGAACCACACGCATGTGTTGTTTACTTCGAGCTGTGGTGTCAAATGGTATGTTTTAGGTGCTTCTGCTTTTGTACGTAGTCTGCATGTAGCATCTTTCCTGTGGACATGACACCTGTGTTGTGTACGAAAAGCGAATTAGCTGATCCCTACAGGCTGATGAGTAGACCAGACACATACATATGTATCGATATATGGAGGTGTAGACATTTTATATTTAGATTAATGTATGTATAGTTTATTTATATATATATTTAAGGAGGTAGAAGTATCAAAAGAGGTTTAGAGTTGTTGATGTTTTGCGCCTGTGCCTCTCTATATGTATCCTGAAACACACATTGCCCGTGCTAAACATCAGACCTATTTCGATCCAGATTCCTTATTACACCAATGTAAGAAAGTTATGTCGTTATTACAATATGTTTGAGTCTATTAGCTTTGTTATGTATTATGTAGAAACTATATTGTCCTCTTATGTGGTCTGACGAAACGACCTATTAATTCATACAATGCTGCTTGATGGATTTATAAAACAACTTTAGTTGCAAATAAAATTCACCGTAGCTGTATGGGGGTATATAATTATCTTTCCTGGGTCCAGCAATGTCCAGTATGTACTAAAATATTCAAGGCTAACTTTAGTCTCCTTGTCATTAATAAAACCCTATATTATAATTATAGTTTGTATAGCGAACATTAGGTCTGATTTGAAAATGTTAATATATAGAACGGCAATTCTGCCATAACGGTCTGCTAATGCGCTGCTGTAAACTTGTATAATGTTGACTAGTAGGTCATAGTATGTATTGGAATTATATGTTTATAGGTATTTGATTCTCCAGCAAATATCACAAGGCATATTATGCTGCGGTTGATATGTTCTGTTTTATGTGTATGAGGACTGTCTATTTCTAGGTCCGCGAATTCTAAGCAAAGTTGATCTAGAGCTGTATATTCCGTGCACTATTTGCGTCTTTGGAGGGACGGCAGTTAGGTGTTTGGCCTGGTTATCCAGCATTTAAATGACTGTAGCAGGAACAGTACCCTTTTAAAGCATTATACGTACTCCTAACTCAGGAATAGAAACACCTCATCGCCTCTTGCATATCAAATTCACCTTAGTTGTATGTGGGAATATAATTATCTTTCCCATAGTCCAGTTTGTACTATGGTATTCAAGACAAGCTGTAGTGTAGTTAAATAACATTTAAGAAAGTCATTACTACAGTAGTTTGAAAATGTTGACATAGTTTTAACAATACCGAAGCTATGACGCTCTATAAGTTCGATTCCAGCAAGAGGTCGAAACTTTTTCAGAGATTAATTTCTCGACTCACAACATCCTGTGTGGCTGACCTCGTTAAATAGCGTTGCCGTCTCAACTGAATTAGTAAAAAATAAAGGTGGACGTTAAACACCCCCTGAGGACGTAAAGGACCCGGGTAGTGACCACCCTCAGGGTATTTCGGCTCCATATTTCCGTTCTGCTCCCCTGTGAGTCGTGGGGAAGGAGATTTCTCAACCATTCCAACATTGAGGCTATACTGAATAAGCGATAGCCTAGGGATTCTCCCCGAAAAACAAACATTAATCTAAACATTCTCACAACTGGTGTGATCTGACTTTGATGTTCTACTCCCAAGCTCCAAGGCTGTAGGTGATCAGCATTCAGTCCTCTAAATTAACGTCCTTAGTTTGAATTCACGGTTCCAGATTATATGCGCCTGTGCCTTATTATACACAGCTAAAATACATACACACGCGCGCAAACACGCACCCACGCACAGGCGCGCGCCCATACGGTGATAAAGAATGATCAAGCAGTAAGAGTGTATGAAATTATGCAAATAACGGGATTGCTGACGGAGAACTTTATGAAATAGATAATGTCATTCTTTCTTTCTCGTGTTCCTTTTGTCATGCCATTCACGAAACTTCTTTTTAACAGATGACATCTTGGTCACATGTCATAAATTGCTGATACAAGTCATATTGTATGTTATATGAGTACATTTTTAGTATCCAAAATGATCGGATAATATTTTCTAGATGATTTTAGGGAATGGTAGGTAATTTCTAAAGGTTCTTTTATGATATTGTTAAGGAATTTTTTTGGGGGGGTTATATTTGAAATCGTTTTCTTAAAGGATTTCGATGAGATTTTATCAAAGGCACCACTGAACATAGGTTTAAGTGCTTTGAGATTGTCATCACATGTAAGTGGTCAATTTCTTTCACGAAAATACAATTTATAACTGGTTAGTCTAAGTAATTTGTATAACTGGTATTTCCCCTTGGAACATTTTGACTGGTAGTTTTCTCTAGAACAGCCGAGATGTCAAAGCCACCATCAGTAATGCCCTCCCCCCACCCCAATATGAGTGTAACCATAATTAAGAAAGTTAATTTCGTTGTCGGTTTGTTTATTAACCCTATTTAAGATTGTCTGTTTAGTAATTAAGGTTATCCTCACCTGTCTCATTGAACAACTCCCACCTCCAACTTTTGTACTTCACATTTGCTAATAATGAATGCAAACTCGGGTTATATTAGCCAATAAAGGCAAGCAGAAATGCAAATCGTCATCGCTGTATTTATCAACCGAGGGTGTCAGTTGAGCCACAACAAAACCTGGAAAACTTGACAACAAAATACTAGTACTCTTGATCACTATTTATTTTGTATAACGTATTAACAGAACACATAACACAGTAACTACCCTATCTTAAAAATCATAGAAACGGTAGCAAATATGATATAGGAGTCTGTTTAATATAGAACACATGAATGTCACCAACCATGACGAACCTTCGTTCTAAGGACGTGCGCCCTTCTTTTCTAGGGCGCTCTACAATTGAGGTCCGTCCCTAACTGAGGTAGTGTACGCAACATAATTTTGTCACGTGAAACTGTTATGTTGGTTTACGCCCCATGAGTCTATAAAAAGGCGTGACGTTTCACCCTGCTAAGCAAGAGACAGCCTGGGGATATCGAAATACAAACAAACAAACCTGGTCAGACTACAGCTTACGACGTCGGACCTGTCTCAACTCTGTAAGTACGGTTGATATCATTAGCAAAGACCATATAGAATAAGATGAGACAGCGGGCGATAGCTTATTGTGTGAAATAAACAGTTAGCAGCGCCGCCCTGCGGAAAATATGGTACATTCTAACTTATCGTCGAATGGACTTTCACAAGAGAACTCGACATTATGCTGGCAATGGACAATCTAACTGGATATATTCAAGGATGAAAGTTAAATAAATGGGGGGGGGGGAGTAAGAGTGGCATCTAAAGTATAGATAATGAGTAGGATGGGACTTTGGACTGAATTAGAAAGTTGGATTTGCTACTCATTTGGTGCAGTTGAGAAGTGTAGTAAGTAGGCCTAGTATTGCTAGTCACTATGATGTGTTGTGATATATATGTGTCTATATGACCATTATTAATGATCGTGTATTTCAGACACCATGTTATATTTCTTTCACATAATCATCATGCAAAAATATATTGATCAGTGAGCAAATATATTCGGAAATAAAACAAGGCAGTGCTTCCACATACTTGCTAAAATTCTCAACATAAACATAACGACTGGTTAAATATTTAAATTTTCCAACATCTCCAAAACCTTCCACCTCATCATGCTCAGGGTTATACGACACATTTTCTTTTATTGCCAGTTCATCAAAAACCAATACAGCGTAATTTAGACTGGTCTGCCATTACATTAACTTTAATTTTGAAAGTGTCCAACAAAGCTTTATTAAAACCTGGATACATTTTGAGTTTCGTGACATTTCTATGGAGTGTATTCATTGATGATAACAGGAAGACTTTGGCAAGGAGCTTTTATGTTTGTGGTCTGGAATGCAGGATAGATAATTTATTCAGTTGTTCAAACTCGTGATAATCACAATCATAGCCATTTATTCAGCACCAACAGACTTGTGATATAATTCATTAACTGTATTTCAATGTTAATATGAAATGAAATGATTCAGAATTGTATATAGAAATTCTAAGAGTATTGATTGACAACCAGCAGGCGATAATATAGGTATTTCGCTCGGCTACTCATTCTCAATCATATTTGACATGTTACCTACCTCTTTTTCTCCCTTGTAAATTTGGAAAGTGTTAGGCCTGGACATTTTCCTCCACTGTTGTGGGAATGAGGGGCCGCACAATAACTGCCTGTCTTCAATCTTGTATTCCCTTTCTCCATGTTTGATAGAAACTGTCAAATTTGGTGGTAATCTCTCGTACCATGTCTACCACAAGGCGACAGCACGGCATATTTATTATACGCTAAACAGCTCACTATCCTATCTTTCCCTATACGATCTTTATCGTTAGTATGTGTTTATTCAAACCCAAAATGAATTTAAGAGCCGCTTCAGTGGTATTAAAACGTTAATATGCATACGTTTCTTTTGAATCACAGGAACTTAATGCTGACTGTAAACTGTGGTGTCAAAGTAGTCATCTTGTAGATGTATTAGGTGTTGTTTACTGGGAGCTGTGGTGACAAGTGATACTTTCTGTACGTTGCCTGTATACAATCGCTTCCCTTTGCATATTCGTTACGTTTTCGTGCTTCCCATTGCACATTCTTTACGTACAAAAACATATCAGTTGGTCCCCTCAGGATGATGAATAACACTCACATACACTCGCACACGCACGCACAAACATGCAAGCAAGTACAAACGCGCACACACATGCACGCATACACGAGCGCACACACATAGATCTACATATGCATTGATGTTTGGAGAAGTATATTTAGTTTTATCGATATGGATTTATTTATTTATACAAACTAACTATTCAATTGCCCAATTTTCAATTAACCACCCGTTGTTCTATCATTGTGCTTTAATAATACAAACATTATTTCAAATATTAGTAATGTCAATTGCTATAAATGAAGCATACTATAAGCACAATAAAGGTAAATTATACGTTACTGACAGAGAAAAGGGTATAAAGCAAACTCATCGAGTACTTTATGGTTAAAGACACATCTAAACACTTATTGTTAAAGGACACAAAGTTCGTGGGTATTATTATTAGAGGTTCTATTCCTACTCTACATACCACCAAATAGCAACTGAGTTTCTCCATTAGCACATTTCTGGTTGTGATGATATTTGTAGATGTTTATGCTGCTAATAAATTCATGGCTTTGTCATGAAGATATCGGTTCTTTTCTTGGAATCGAGGTAACTATCTTAAAGACAATGTTTGTCATAGCAAGCAATATAGAAGTAGTATATTAATAGATTAGGGCGTTCTCATGGTATGACTAGTAGTGCAGTTCGGTAAGGATCTCTAGTACCTCGGTTCAAATATTTTACGTTTTATTCACTTTGTCTCATTACATAGACAGTCGTTTGGCCTATTTATAAATAAAAAGGGCCCCCGAAGTGGCCATCAAATAGTAAATAAATGCTCATCTTTATAAAGAGCAAGCAACATATAATTCCATGGCTAAATCTGAGTTTATTTGACACAGTATATTTCTGTTTAAATTTTCAACCATTCTAAAGCTCCAATTTCAAGTTAGACCTTTATTTTATCTAATGATGATATATTTAAAATCTGTTTTTATTTGAATCAGGCAGTCCATTTTGAATGAATATTGATTAAAATAACGTCTCGCTTATCCGTATACCTGTGTGTCCGTTGGTAGCGTGTTGGACCACATATGAGTACCACCCGTGTTCGAATCTTGGCGTGGGCATATCTGAAGGGTGTTTCAACTTTGACTTCGCTTCATTACATTTGGAGGTCACTCGGCCTATTTAGCCTACCATGTGCACAAAGGTTGCCGTAAAACACCAATCATCATCTTGTGTGTCCGTTGAGAAGTGCGGATTAGTGCGGATTAGCGAAGAGTTCTATTTTCTGGATGCGTTAATCAATCAAACAATACCAAATACATCAAGTATTGATGCTTTCACTGATTCTCTCTTGTAATTACCTGCTTTTAGCAGATTGATTGTTGACAATCCCTGGCTGATTTGCCGACATTTGGAAAATTTGTACTGGATGATTTAAATTTGTTATTTAACTGCAATACTTCTACCACGTTAATACAAATATTTTGTATGGTTTAATAAAGAAAACATTCATGTGTATCTCTCACAGATAACCAAAGAATAATATTTAAAACATGGTTTAAAAAAACTATAATCACCTATATATTTATAAAATAATAGAATAAGGTACAATCCAACTAATAAGGTCACTGATAGATAGTGTCATTAGTGGTAATTGACCTTTAACAAGAAGTGTAAATAACAATAAGTGAATGTGACCAACGTCGGATTACTAATCTAAATACATGTTTCTATTTTAAATATTAATTTAGTTCCTAAAATTGAAGTGCCAAAAAGTAAATTTGATTATTGGAGTGGTTGCTCTATTCCAGTTGACCCTTATATACCCTTATATTTTCCCAAGTTTATATTAAGTGTAGATTACTCTATCCTTGTGATTTAATAGTACAAACATTATTTTGAATATTAATAATGTCTATTTATATAAATTAAACATAACTCTGGATATAAGCATAATAAAGTTCTGTAGTGGCGGATCTACAGGGGATCAAGACCGCTATCTCTACAGTAGGGATCCTCCATCTTTAAATGGAATATAGCGCTTCGCGACATATTAACTAGTAGTAGTACTGCGAAGTTGTAATTTTTAAATAACTCCTCTAGTACAAATGTTGTATGAGGTCGTATATCATCCACATACAGAAGAAGATGCTTATCAAGACAATCGCAGTGACCTCAGTTTAAATACCTTTATATTATTGTAGCTAGTCCATTGTGAATGAATATTAATTAAAGTAACGCTGATCCGTACACTTGTGTGTTCGTTGAGAAATGCGGATTAGTGCGGATTTTCTAGCTGCATCAACCAATCAATCAATACCAAATAAATCAACCACTAATACTTGATTACTCATTCTCTTTCTACTTACCTGCGTTTAGTAGATTCAGTGTTGGCAATATCTGGCTGAGTTAAATGTGTAATTTATAATAATAATAATTACAAACCTTTATTGCGCCAATATCCTCGAAAACAATAGAATTGAAAGGTGCACATAGTACAGGGGTTGGGCAAATACCTTAGTTAAGGTACAACGCAAAGTTCATCAACACGTGATCAAATGGAGTGGAATGTTAGGAAGGATAAGCAAGTCTAAAAAGGTAACTTTTCAAATGGTGACGGAAAGAAACTAGGCTATTTGATGACTTAGCGTGTTCAGCGATTGAATTACAAAGATTAGGGACAGCAACTGCAAAAGCACGAGTCACAGGGAGTACAGATAACAAGTGGAAACAAGACGAACGGTGTTCTCTGGGCTTGGGTGCTAGGGAAACTATGCACAGTATACACGAAGGTTCTCAGCAGAAAGAGTTTGATAGGCAATGGTGCAGAGTTTGAAAATGGTAGCCAATGAAGATATTTCAGGAATGGAACTGAATGGAAAAACCGAGGAGACCGTGTGACAACCCTGGCTAAGCAGTTCTTGATACACTGAAGTTTTAGACTATCCTTAGATGCAATGTTGTAAAGAAGAGAGTTGCAATAATCAAGTCTACTAGTAATGAGTGATGTAGTAATGGGTTTGGCGACTGAAAGAGAAATAAAGCGATGAAGGTCAGGAATATGTCAGAAGCAGCAGCGACATGTCAGAGATATATGTTTTCTGAAGTTAAAATTGATATAAATATTGATATAAATATTGATATAAATATTGATATAAATATTGATATAAATATTGATATAAATGTAATAACAAGATTACGTACAGTGTCTAATGGTTCGATGCTATGACTAAGAGTGGGTTTAGGGAAGAAACGAGTAAGTTTGCTGCATTGTTTGGATGTACGTATCATGATGAAATCTATTTCGTTGGCATTAAGCCTAAGTCTATTATTTGTCATCCAGCCAGAGATATCACCGATCCAGTAGTTTAGCTCTTTAATAGAAAGATCTGTGTCTTCTGTAGATAAAGATATGTATACTTATGTACTGATACTGATGGTCTAATTTGTGGCTGTGAATAAGAGAGCTTAGTGGTGTTGCATACAGAGTAAATAGCAGGGGTATAAGAACAGAGCCTTGGGGAACAGCACAAAACAAAGACACTGCCTTTGAAAAATAGTTTCTTATTTTTATTGATTGAAACCTATTTATTAAGAATGAGCGGATCCAAGTGAATATTTTGCTAGATAGACCATACCAATCAGAGAGGCGACCTAAAAGAATAGAATAATCAATGGTCTTAAAAGCTGCAGATATATCTAATAGTGTTAGTGCTCTGACCTTTCTTCTATCTATGTTTAGTGCTATGTCGTTGTCAACGTTCAGTAGAGTGGGTTTTGTAAAGTGAAATTGTTTGTAAGCAGACTGAAAAACATTAGACAAATAATTACAGTTTAATAAAAGCTTCAAAGATGTTTTCTTATATTTTAGGTCTGAAAGATACATATGAAAGATACATAGGTATATAGCTGCTTAGACAATATTTTAATAGAAATGTAGGGATAGCATCCAGTTAATACGACTCATTAGGGAATGATAAAATCACTTTAGCAACTTCAGCAAGTGAGGGTTGTTTAAATACTGTCCCAGATGATGAACAACTGGAAAATGAATATTTACAACCTAGGACATAACCAGGAATTTGGGTAATCTTATCCTTGAAGTATTTGGAAAAGGAATTACAGAGTGAATTAGTTAAATCATGAACGGGCAGACAAACAAAAGCCTTTCTATGGAGTGTCCTATTTATACATTTCCAGAGGTGAGGAGGAATGTCAGCATTATTGGAGATCATGTTCCTATAAAAGTCAGATTTAGCTTTATTCATGAGTCTATTGCAGACATGGCACTGTTTAGTATTTCTAGACATATTAAGTTGTGTGCGTGAATTTCTTCATGTGAGTTCTAAATAGCGTTGACGCACTTTGGAGTTAATCATTTCAAGGGACATCCAAGGTACAGGTTGTTTAACGTTTATGGATTTGGTCTGACAGGTGCGTGTTTGTCAAATGAAATTATTGTGTACGGTTTAATAAAGATAATATTTATGTGACTCATTTACAGGTAACGAAAGAGTAGTATTTTAGCACGTTGTTTTAAACTGTAATCACCTATAACTTTATATAATAATAGAATGCAGCAAAATCCAATTGATATGTTCACTCATAGATGGTGCTATTAATTTACATAAGACAATAAGATACATTTGAAGTCTTAATTGAGTTAATAGAGATAGTGTCTACCTTTTATGAATGGTGTTGTAGGATTGAATCCGACTCAAAGCTGAGTTTGTGGGATGTTTCCTTAGATAGTCTCCCCTCGGCCATGTTTTCCAGTTATAGCCATAACCATAACGACAACTGAACTGAACTAACTTCAAGCCAACTCAGCATATGAGATGGAAACGATTGTAATTAATTTAAATTACATAAAATAACATTAAAGGAACCGAGATATGTTAGCTCACTAAAACAGAACAGTTTTGCTATGTCATGAAATATATTAAATTATATCAGTGATTGCCGAAGTAAGTGTCAAATACATTCAGCTTGAGCTCAACTTAGCAATAAACCTAACAGACAGCAGAGAGAAGTGAAAATGAACTTGAAGATTATCTGTAACATAGTGGGTAACACAATAATAAGCTGATTATAAATAAACCACCTTAATGCGAAAATCGCTTAAAACATAAGCATAAAATACGAAGAATGTTTGGCTTCTCAGTGGTTACTGTTGAACAAGATAGATAGTTGTGTCTAGTGAAGACTTTATAATAATCATAAGTTAATTATTATAGATATGTAAATACAATATTATAAAAAACAGCATTCACGCGAAGCTTATATTCCGATAATCAAAGTTATGATTAATAAAGTATATTAAAAAGAATAGGAAACCCAAATCAGACAAAATAAGACAGTTTGTATTTAAAATACTCAATAAGTATTCTGTACTTTGTGAGGATACTAATAGACTGCTAGTTAAACTTTAGACACGAGCGTTGATCTTGTACCAGTGGATGTTATTGAAGGTTAAAAGGTTAATATATTAGTAGCCTTAGACCTTCAAACAAACGTCGTATTGGTTTGATTAATTAAAGGTTTGTATGTAGGACAAGCCCTCCTTCATTATTAAGGATATTCTATAAGGATCTCAAATGAACTTAAGGTGTCCAGTTGGAGTGTTATAATAAATTAGCATTCTATTGCATGAAAGGAAAATATAGAAAAATAACAAAACCCAGAACAGCCTCTAATCCATAAGAGGTGTCTGTTATTTATTACATGTCTTCAGGAGTTGTGTATTGGAGTGTTTGTATATTGATGTGTATTTATTTGTTAGTATGTCCACATGTCTGTCTGTATGTCTTTCTGTTTGATATGTGTGTTTATTTGTTGTTGACTTATTATGATATAATATATCTTTCTGTTTGATATGTGTGTTTATTTGTTGTTGACTTATTATGATATAATATATCTTTCTGTTTGATATGTGTGTTTATTTGTTGTTGACTTATTATGATATAATATATCTTTCTGTTTGATATGTGTGTTTATTTGTTGTTGACTTATTATGATATAATATATCTTTCTGTTTGATATGTGTGTTTATTTGTTGTTGACTTATTATGATATAATATATCTTTCTGTTTGATATGTGTGTTTATTTGTTGTTGACGTATTATGATATAAGATATATTTCTGTTTGATATGTGTGTTTATTTGTTGTTGACTTATTATGATATAATATATCTTTCTGTTTGATATGTGTGTTTATTTGTTGTTGACGTATTATGATATAAGATATCTTTCTGTTTGATATGTGTGTTTATTTGTTGTTGACTTATTATGATATAATATATCTTTCTGTTTGATATGTGTGTTTATTTGTTGTTGACTTATTATGATATATTTCTGGGTATTTATTTGTTAGTATGTCTACATGTCTGTCTGTCTGTATGTCTATCTGTCTGTTTGATATTTGTATTTATTTGTTAGTATGTCCACACGTCTGTCTGTCTGTATGTCTATCTGTGTGTTTGATATTTGTGTTTATTTGTTGTTGTCCTGTTATCTTCATACCAACTTTCAATGGAGTAAAAACCTTTTTGTATGTAGATAAAGAGCAACCATTTTAGTTTTTCATTTCTTTCTTTTACCTAAATATGTTCAATGTATTAAAAAACCCGGATATAATATTTAAGAACTGATGACATCAAAGTCATATTTATAAGAAAACTTCTACAATAAGAAAGACATTTTCATTAACTTATATATATATAAATTAAAATTATGTGTTTGTGGAACATAATAAGACATACATATAGGCAGCCAGGTAGGCATACGTGCACGGATGTACGGACGCGCGCCTCCCCCCACACAATTCGTTTTCCAGTTTACTGCTATTTAGTTTTTACTATAAAATTAAAGGAGAGTTTTTGTATACTTTTATAAATAAAATATAAATGATATAATTCCTAATATTTCGTGTATTATACACATCAGGTCTACCAGAGGTAGTCGTCGACTTACGACTGGTTGACTTAATGACTGATGGTATGATCTTAAAGATCATTATTATATTATCACACAGAATAACATAGGTAAAGTTAATTATAACATAGACTGACTTACAACTACCTGTATTGTGTCATCGGAAAGTTAGCTTTATGGTTGTTATTAGGGAATTAAGCAAGCAGTTAGTTTTAATAGTTATCATTTCATGATAATTGTCTTTTTGATAAGGTAAGCTTGGTAGTAAATGATGATTGATGTTTTACGGGCAGTTTTGCGCACATGGTAGGCTAAATGGGCCGAGCGACCTCCAAATGTAACGAAGCGAAGTCAAAGATCAAACACTCTTCAGATATGCCGACTTGGAGATTCGAACTGAGGCGGTAGTGATCTGTAGTCCAACGCGCTACCAACTAGACCACGAGGCGCCCTAATCTTGGTAGAAGGTGATGTAAAATACAACAATTAGATAGTAATATAGAGTGCCCATTATACTACAGAAGTATACAATATATATTGATTTAAGATTTGAGCGGAATATAACAGCTACAACTATTTTGTTTTAGAACAATTCTATATTTCAGTGTAAAGAACTCCATTGTTATATCAATTTGTCTTAAATAAGCCTATCATGTGCCCATCTAGTGAGCTGAAAAACCTCAATCAACCTCAAAAAAGCCTATCACGTACTCAATAAGCCTATCATGTACCCATCTAGTGAGCTGAAAAACATCAATCAACCTCAATAAGCCTATCACGTACTCAATAAGCCTATCATGTACCCATCTAGTGAGCTGAAAAACCTCAATCAACCTCAAAAAATCCTCTCACGTACTCAATAAGCCTATCATGTACCCAATCTTTGAGCTGAAAAACCTCAATCAACCCCAATAAGCCTATCACGTACTCAATAAGCCTATCATGTACCCATCTGGTGAGCTGAAAACATCAATCAACCTCAATAAGCCTATCACGTACTCAATAAGCCTATCATGTACCCATCTAGTGAGCTGAAAAACCTCAATCAACCTCGAAAAGCCTATCACGTACTCAATAAGCCTATCATGTACCCATCTAGTGAGCTGAAAAACCTCAATCAACCTCAAAAAGCCTATCACATACTCAATAAGCCTATCATGTACCCATCTAGTGAGCTGAAAAACCTCAATCAACCTCAAAAAGCCTATCACTTACTCAATAAGCCTATCATGTACCCATCTAGTGAGCTGTAAAACCTCAATCAACCTCAAAAAGCCTATCACGTACTCAATAAGCCTATCATGTACCCATCTGGTGAGCTGAAAAACATCAATCAACCTCAATAAGCCTATCACGTATTCAATAAGCCTATCATGTACCCATCTAGTGAGCTGAAAAACCTCAATCAACCTCAAAAAAGCCTATCACGTACTCAATAAGCCTATCATGTACCCAATCTTTGAGCTGAAAAACCTCAATCAACCCCAATAAGCCTATCACGTACTCAATAAGCCTATCATGTACCCATCTGGTGAGCTGAAAAACATCAATCAACCTCAATAAGCCTATCACGTACTCAATAAGCCTATCATGTACCCATCTAGTGAGCTGAAAAACCTCAATCAACCTCGAAAAGCCTATCACGTACTCAATAAGCCTATCATGTACCCATCTAGTGAGCTGAAAAACCTCAATCAACCTCAAAAAGCCTATCACGTACTCAATAAGCCTATCATGTACCCATCTAGTGAGCTGAAAAACCTCAATCAACCTCAAAAAGCCTATCACGTACTCAATAAGCCTATCATGTACCCATCTAGTGAGCTGTAAAACCTCAATCAACCTCAAAAAGCCTATCACGTACTCAATAAGCCTATCATGTACCCATCTAGTGAGCATAAAAATCAAAATAAACTCAAACAACAATACAAGACCCTGATATAGATAACAACAATATCGACATTGTGAGGATTATGTGGCGTTGATTTTCAAAACTCGATAAAGTAATATATTGAATTTATTAAACTTATGAATGACAGAAACAAATTGGCAACACAACCATGTTTATTACATACAGGAAATGTCCTTATTTGAAAGAGCTTACTGCACTGAGAAAGTCTGTTGGGGTTGAGAGAGAGAGAGAGAGAGAGAGAAAGAGAGAGAGAGAGAGAGAGAGAGAGAGAGAGAGGGAGAGAGAGAACATTTATGGTGAAGAAGAATAGAGTTAACCAAATAGTTCAAAACTGTGTATGCGTGTGTGTCTCAATATATATATATATATATATATATATATATATATATATATATATGTGTGTGTGATTGATTGTATGTAGAACCAACAATTAAATTCATGGTTAATATTGTCTCCTGTATGACTATCTCACAACAATTGAACGATTCAAATGATGTATCAATAAGACATGTGTTTACTTCATTTCGGAGCCATTATTGGACCTTTTGAAAGCAGATTTGTATTTAACACAGGACAAAAGTGTAGTTATGCGTACTACTTCTACTATTACTACTACTATTACTACTACTACTATTACTACTACTATTACTACTACTAGTACTACTACTAGTACTACTACTACTACTACTAATAATAATACAACTGCTATTACTAGATTCTAGTGTGATATATTTTGTAACTCAATTGAGTAATGTTCTATTTCTTAATAGATAGTTATATTGCAACTGTTTAAAGTGTATATGCTACAAATCCCTAATATCGTTCATTGATAATAGACTCTACTATATTATTGGCTTCATTATTGTGTTTTTCTGAGTTTGTTTATAGTCTTTAAATTTAGTATTGAAACTTTTAAATATTTCTATTGATTAGAAAATAACTATAATGATCAATGATGCTACAATCTACACATAAAATATCCACCTTCAAGTGAACAATTCAGTTATTAACAAAATAGGTTTCTACTCCAAGTTACTGGGCAGGGAAATAGTTCCTCGATGTTTTTTCAGTAACTAAGCAACGAATCATTTCCAAATTAACAAAAGTTGTGTTAAATTATTTTGGTTTTGTTTGTCGATGTATTTCCTTGTTTGTGAAAGCCTTAACTTTGTAGAGCGCAAGAGTTCGCTCGTATTGTGAGCAGTAAAGTCATTCGAAGCCATTAACTGTCTCAGGGTGATGTGAAAAAGACCTGCTGTACGTAAACAAATCCTGATGTCATCAAAAATGATACTCGTTTCAGACAAGTTACCCTAAACTGTTTATAACGATGACTTATTGAATACAATACTATCGCCGAAAGCCATTGAACAAACACATTTATCCGGTGGTCAGATCCCGATTGTAGCCAGAGATGTCTAACATGATAACTGAAATATGGGGAATAGAATTGTTGATACTAGGATGTAAGACCAATAAATACTAAGATGAACAACAACGATAGCCACATCAATAGTAATAACAATAATACATATAACAATAACAACAACAACTACTACTACTACTACTACTACTACTACTGCCACTACTACTACACAATAGATGCACATACATCTACTCATCTAATACTTGTAATATCCACAACAATATCCACAATAAAACCAATATTT